>JANJYP010144207.1:0-14780 GCA_024605115.1 Rastrelliger brachysoma
TGTGTGTGTGTGTGGTGCAGAGTTCATCAGTCTCAGCATCCAGGAAACAGCTGTTCTTTAGCCTTGTGGTTCTTGCTGCTGTGAACTATGTGATTTTAGTGCAAATCTGCTACCATTTATTATTATTATTATTATTATTATTACTTTTGAAGCCTGTACCTACATGCTGAAAAGTTGTGATGTGTTGTGTGTGTACATTATCAGTGGTTACAAAGTATTATGCATTTTGAATGTTGCAGCTACTGAGAGAAATCCCTCCTGATGGAGACAAATTTGCCACCATGGTTGAGGTAAGTTCAGTTTGTAGAAATACTGGTATTTGTTCTGAGTATTGTTCTCCTGTTCACCAATTAACCAACTAAAACACTTAAATTTCTTTTTGGCAGCATATCCTCAACACTGAGGAGAACTGGAATAGTTGGAAAAATGAGGGATGCCCGAGCTTTGTAAAAGAACGGTACTTCATAGTGATTTTTGTTAATCAGTCCACTTTATACAGAGCTGGTTTGAGGTGGTATCCAAAGTGATGTTCTTGTTTTCTCTTTAACAGCCCAGTCGATGACAAACCCAAAAGGCCCACCAGGAAAAGACAGGCTCCAGAGGACTTCCTTGGAAAAGGGCCTGACCGCAAGATCTTCATGGGAAAGTAAGGAATCTAAAAACTAGGGCGGGTCTTTGAATAGAAAATCCGTGGTTTGAATCCTGTTATCCTGCTAAAATGTTTTTGAACATTTGATAGTGAAACTGTGCCAGCATTGTTCTGTGCAGACTCAAATGTTTTGACCACAACATGGGAGGTAAATGAAAACATGGGTCTACAGTAGAAGACTGTGTTCAAAACTGGAAGAATCCATTACTATCTTTGAAGCTTCTCTGTGTTTTTATTAGTGACGAGTTGACTCGTCTGTGGAACCTGAACCAAGATAACATGGAGGCCTGCAAGTCAGACAGCAGGTCAGTGATTCATAACACAAGCAGATTATTGCTTTCTACATTTGTACAAAGTAATATTTAGCTTTTTTACATTTGTTGTTTTCCTTTCAGAGAGTTTATGCCGTCTCTGGACGAATTCTTCGCAGAGGCCATTGAACAGGCTGACCCTGCTAACATGGTGGAGGAGGAGTATAAGTAAGTCCTCTCTTAAACATGTCCTGTTAAAATCTTTAGGCCATTTACCTAAATGGCTTCATTTTCAGTGTTTGTATGAGTCTCTGTAAATCTGTGCAGGGTGGTGCGGAATCCAAATTACGGTTGGCGCGCTCTGAGGCTGCTCTCCAGAAAAAGTCCTCACTTCTTTCAACCAACTAACCAGAAGTTCAAGAGCCTGGCAGATTATTTAGACAGCATGGTTAGCAAACTGGCCAAAGAACTTCCGGTGAGGATGCTTTTTGTTTTTTTTGTTTTTACTTAAAACTGTATTCATAATGACTGAAACAAACACTGATGTTGAGATTTTTGTGCCCTACATGCAGAAGGATATCCCCTCTGAAGAGATCAAGACAGGTGAAGAAGATGACGATAATGGAGACAATCTTCTTAAAGACAGCAATGACAGTAAGTTTGAGTTGTAGTTTGTTTAACACAATACCTCATGTTTTAAACAAAAATACTGCAAAGGGAGTATGGAGAGCAGAGGTGTCAAACCCATTCTAGTTCAGAGGCCATTTGATCCTAAGTGAGCTGGACCAGAAAAAGCACTCTGATGACCATTAAATATGTAATACTGGATAGCCTAGTAGTGGTTATGGTGCATGCCACATAACGGCAGTGTAATTTTAACTTGTCCATACCAACTAGGAAAAATCTTCAAGTCGGTTATCTCAAGTTGGATGTCCACAGGACATGGATCAGAATTGTGAATGGGGAGTGTAAATAAATGAAAACAACGGTGCATCTTATTGAAAATCTGGACTTAATTTTCTGCAGTTTTTTCAGTGGACGGATTGAGTCCGATAGTCGGCGTGTTCTGGTCCGCGGGCCACATGTATGACACCCGTGATATAAAGCACGTATTTACATCATGTCCAGCTTTCCCAAGCTTACATGACCTCTGTACTCTTTATGCTCTCGTTTAGATGATTTATCACCTCATCCTCCACCTTATCACTAATTTCCATTCAAGTCTATTTATATCCGCCCCATTGTGTCTTTGTTCCAGGTCCGAGCATACCAAGCAAACTGGTGACAAACCAGCAGATGGATGACATCGCAGCCAAACTTGGTGCTCAGTGGAAGACGCTAGCCACTCATCTGGAGATGAAGGCGGCAGAATTACGTGAGATAGAAACGGACAGCGAAGATGTTGATATGCAGGCCAAACTGCTGCTGGTCGCCTGGCAGGACAGAGAGGGAACACAAGCTACTGTGGAGAACCTGGTCTCTGCTCTCAACGCTGCCGGGTTCTCCCAGATTGCAGATGGCCTCAGTGAGACTTGATTTAGATAGTCCGTTACTTTTAAATACTTGGTACCTTCATTACATCATTGTTTGATACCAAAAACACGGAGACTTAATCTTTTTTATGTAGTCAGGGTTGAAAACACCCAAATCCATGTTTTTTTTTTCCACAGTAGAAAATTCAATAAATGTTTTTTTTCTAATAAAATGCTTGTCAGATAATGTTTCAACATGCTCACATGAAAGAATCTCACATTTTGGTATACAGTTTATTTTCACCACCTATGAAAACTGATCAGTCAATAACTTATTACAGAATGTTGATGGTTAGGTCTTACATTGTAGCAGGGTGATCAGGAAAACCTGCACAGAGAAACAAAGTGAAGCAAAGCATTTCAAAGTATCCGTGTCAGATTTTGAGATCAAGTGTCAACAGAGAATGTTCAAGGCTTGTCGAGTAAACCATTACGGGTGAATCTCAAGTCTTTATTTAACTGCGCAGTTCACCACAAGGGCAACCTGTTCTGTTCTGACTGAGCTCCACACACACTTCCCTCAAAAGAGCATTAGTGAAGATTTCTCATCTGTCACTACATTAGAGAACAATTCCAGGAGATGATGCGAGCCAAGCACTTAACAAAAGACCTGAGATTGAACCCAAATTTCCCAGACGTCCAACAGGTGAACAAGGACATGTCTTTACAGTGTTAAGTGAAAATCATAATACATCTGAGAAGTTACAAGCCAGAATGTCAAGGACAAAAGCTTGGCTAGGCATTTTTTTTTTCATAAGTTGAATACGTGACTAAAGAGAAATATTTTGCTTTAATGATATGAGCACCTTATCAAAGGCTTTAAAAAATATACAATGTGTATAAAACATTTACTTAAACTGCAGAGCAAGACTTAAAAACCTCTTCAAAGGATCCAGTCCAGAGATTGCTTCTCATCATATTTCCATTTTCAAAGCCCACTATTGTTGAATATTTAACACCATTTGACAGATTTTGTTTTACAAGCATCCATGTTGGTTACAAAAAAAACAAACAAAAAAAATTAAGGTCATCAAATTTTTAAAGACACCAGTTTTATTGCACATCTATGCAGACAGTGCTTGGAAATGGCAATTTTTGTATGTGTTGGATGACGTCTTTGTCTTCTAGGAAATCTTCCACAGCTACTGTTCCTCTTCAAGTATTTCCAGCCGCCGGGGCCCGTACAGTAGAACATATGCTATATGCCAGTCTCCACCGCCAGACAGTCGCAGGATATCCTCTGGAGACACCACACTCACCTTGTCATCATCAAACTTGACCCACTCATCTGTCAAATGAGACCAAAGAGAGGAAACATTAAGTTCCTGAACATCTGTGTTCACTTCAGATACGTTCATGATACAATGTTAAATATGCCATAATATAACAGCTGCAGCTACCTTCTTTCCTTTTGACCCATCCAACATAGTGACCTGATGAGCTAGAGCGGCCTTGATGTGTCAGCACGCCCTGCAGGTCGTAGTAGCCACTGTTGTTGGAACCAAGGTCTGCAGGAAAAAAAAAGTGTGTTACAAGTCTTTGATTATATTAAATTCAGAAAATGTAAACAAAAAACATCTTTTTTAAACCTGACTTGATAGCTTAAAAAGACATAATTAACATAATTTAACATAATTCAGATATTCAGTTTACGATCATGAATCATACAACGTCTGATTTCAAAATCCTCACAATTGAAGAGCTCTAAGCAGCATTTTTTTCCCTTTAAATTCACAGTGATTTGATTATCTGTGAATTGACTAACTGATTAATAAGCAGAGTTAGAAAAAGAGAGGGAGACAACAAATGGTGGTTGAGCAAGCTAAAGAGTGAATGAAGGCAGCAAGTGGAGCTGGCAAGAACAAAGACATTCACATCACAGCCATTATATATTTAAGTACAAATAAACATGCCTCCGCACAGCTCTGCAGAATTGTGCCATATTGCCGGATTTTGTGTGAATGGTCTGTGTATGGGTGTGTGTGTGTAGTTCAGCATCGCTCTCAGTCAAGCAGACAATGCTGTACATGACACAAAGACAGAAAGCAGACAGAGGTGTGGACAGCAACGTAGCCTGGTGGTCGCTATGATACGAGTCCTGACCTCACACCCTGAATGCTGTTATTGGCCCAGAAATGTCCCAAAAATAGCAAAATAATAAGAAGTACAGGCAGAGGGTGTCTGGTGGATGTTAGTTAATGTTGCAACATACCGTCAGAGAATGAGAAGGGCTCGTGCTTCACCTCTTTGGCTGCACCTGGCTTTTTCACCAACTGCATCATTAAAAAAAGAATCAGAAGTGAGTTGTACAAAATTACAAATTATACTTAATACCCAAATGCGAACAAAAAAGTAAAGCAGCTGCAGGTCTACGTTACCTTCTGCTGTTGTTTCTCTAGCTTCTTGTCCTCCATCTCCTTAAACTTTGACCTGACTGGCAGCATTTTCTCCTGGAGCTCTGCGGTGCACAGCTCGTAGACATCCAGCATGAGTGGGAACTTGACATCCTGTAATACGGGCAATGTTGTTTCAGGCTAAGCATCCATCGACCAATTAAACTGAACATAGATACCCACGAGAAACGGTGGCTCAATACAAACCTTAAGTACTTTTGCATTAACAGACTCTTTCTCTTTGTAGAAGAAACGGACCATTTGAACAGTCAAGTAGGCGGGCAGACGACTGAGTTTTGACTGGCAGGAAATAAAAAGGAGAGGGGGAATGTTAAAGGTTTGCAATTTTAGCAGTAGATCAATACGTTCAATTCTACAAGTGAAGTTAGACAGAAAGAAAAACTCACAGATTTTATGTACAGAGCATTTCTTTCCAAGGATGGAGACATTTTTGTTATTTCTTCTTGCAGTCTCTGGAGAAATAGAAGACAAGGCAGAGACAAGGTTAGATCACCGTTACAATGGAGACAAACTGACCATATTGTTCATATGTTCACTCAGACTAGATGTGGATAAGCCTCAGAGTATAGCTTTAAATATCTAAGAAGAGTCACACACTCCTCTGCCTGAGTAAAGACTTGTTTTGGTCTGATACATACTAGCCTTAATCCTGTTGCAAGGTATTTGACTTCCTGGTTGATGAAGCAGCTGAGTTGGAGCTGGCTTTCTTTGCCCTTGATTGGCTCCTCCTCCTCAGCCTCTGTGCATTTCATGCTTAAGAGAAGAGTTAAGAAAAACATGGCAGATTTAAGTGACAATGTTGGAAAAACTTTACTGGGTCATTTGATCACAACTACTGCAGTACGTGCTGTTCTTAAAGACTCAAATATTTACACTCAGTCACTACTATTAAAGCAAGAAATAAAAAGTAAAAGAGATGAATGTAACAAAACACATGCTGCAAGGATACGAAGTTTCAAATTCAACGCCGAAATACTGGTCGATGAAATTCTTCTTTGCGGAGGCAGAGGCAGCTCCGCTCCCACTTTCAGAGTCGGTCTAAACAACAAAAGACAAAAGCAAAGATGGAACAAATTACTTTTCCCAAACTTATCAATTACACAGCCACTGTTTCATTATAAAGCAAGACAAGTTTAAAAAAAAAAAAAAAAAAAGAAGATTTTAGGGTTTACCTCCATGGGAGTCTCTGGCTCTAGTGGCTCCAACTTTTGCTGAAGAACTCTCATCATCTGCAGCCAGCACTCATTAGCATCCTGAGAGAACAAGAAAATAAGCAAAACAAGATGAGATTTTGAGTTGTCTCAAGTCATGGTTAAATCTGTAAAGCATCCTGCAGTAAGGAGGTTCTTACCTGCTGAAGGTACTGTCCTTGATCTCCCTTCTCAGCAAACTGTGGAAAAGCCATGTGAAGGAACTGCAGCAAAATAATGGGTGGCAGGCTGGACGAGGTCTTGTCCATAGTCTCATATAAATCACGAAGGGCTGAGGGTTTGAAGATGTGCACACATTAGTTTTTCATGCAAAAGTAATAATAAGTTTACATCATACAATTCATGATCCTTTTATTTTATTTCAGCATTAGTCCACTATTCCTCATACCTGCTGTGATGTACTGTGATGGTGCATTTGCCCCTGAAGATCGCAGAGCACCTGAATACCTGTAGAGGGAGACAGATCATTTCAGCTGGAGGAAAACCACAAAAACAATATAACACAAAGTATAAAACACTGTAACATGTATTACATACTGAGACCCAGGACTAGCAGAAAAACCCACCTTCTGAGAGCAGTTTTGAGCTCTGGCACAGAGCGCAGACACTGCACTGTGGCATTCATGTAACAGGTGTTGCCCAAGTTTGTCAGCCCACAAGGTAGCTCCATCTGAAAATGACAGAGATGGATAAGTTCCAAGTTGCAAGAATCGGATTCAATGCTCCATCAAGAAGTTGGCGTCATTACAGGCAATCCAGTCAGCTATTCTCATTTTCTTCAACTCTGCAATGAAAAGCTGACAGTTCCCTGACTGAGATGAATCTGTAGACCAAACATCAGCACAGTATCAAGTGACACAGCAGTTTGTAACTGATATTGCACCTTGTGTTTGGTGCACTCCTGGATTAAAATGTAAACACTGCCATCAATTTGTGACAGCTTGCTAACTGCCGATTCATTTATAATGAGACTCACACAAATGCTTCTTTAAAAAAAGGTGAGATATCAGGTATATTTGTCTTATTAGGTTTTCTAATTGGTAAACATCACATTGATGAAACAAGGTTTTCAGAGGCCGCGTCAGCAGGGAAAGCAACAATCACCATATTTGTTTAAGATGTACTGGTAATTTTCAGGCTTACTCACCGCTGAGGCCAGCTGCTCCTCAGTCATGTCCTCTACAAACATGGGCCTGACAGCAGGCTCCTCAGGCAGGGCATCTGCTGAACCCATCATCAGCAGAGTCATTCCCTTAAAGAACAAAAATACACACAAAAAAAAAATCACTTAACACGTTGCTAAAATGTTTGGTATAATTTTCTAAACAAACAAAAAGCTTGTCTTTATGTGACTCCAAAAACATCTTAATATACACTCACATTTTTCAGTTTAATGTTCCCCCATTCATCATCCTAAAAAGGAGAGGAGACATTGATTAGCTCCTAAATTTAAAAAAAAAAAGCTGGTGAAAGGGTAAAGGCAGGTGTTTCAGTGTGTTACATAACAAATCCTATGAAAGGACCAAAACCAAAAATGCATTAGGCTCTCTTTCAGCTATAAGCCCTTTTATTCCAACTGAAAAAGGACACCATTTTTAATGCTTTTTTAACAGCAGCTAGTTTTTGGCAAAACCACTCAAACAGGAGTAAACCGTGCTTTTGTCTGAGAGTAGTCTCTTCTGTCCATTAATCCACATTTTGTGCACTGCTCAGTTATTAGGGGAAAGAATAAATCAGTATTATTCCTCTTGCAATTTTATGTTCCACTCATTGTGATGCACAGCTCCATAAAAGACAAAGAAATTACTTACAGTGGTATGAGAAACATCATCAGAAACCATACACAATCGCTTACCATCAACTAAGGATAGTCATTACCTGTCAACTACATATAGTCTAATTATTCTGTCTTTATACATGTGAATTCCTCAGTTTGACGCCACACACACAAAAATACAAATCTAAAATACAATATGATATTTTTGACCAAATACCTTGAAATCGATACGACAACAATATTGAAGGGGTGACTATTGGTGTATTAACAAAACATTTGCACAACAACATTCTTGACAAATAACCATCAGTGATGTAGATATAAGGACAGAGTGGATAAAGGCAAATAACATAGCAGCTAGAATCATCTGCTGAAGATGACAAAATTACAATTTACTGTAATGCTGCCTTGAAAACCAAGAAAAGACAACACTTATGTCATAGGATATTAGATATACAAAATATAGGATGGTATGTAGTCTCATATCACAATATTGATATAATATTGAGCCCCTGTGATAGGGCATAAGTGTTGCCTTTTCTGAACTTACCATACTATTCTAGCTATTACATTATTTGCCTTTACCTACTTTGTCATTACATCCACTCTATCCATTACTGATGATTGTTTAACCTAGATGTCACTATTTTGTGAAAGCACCAATAATCATCCAAACAGTATTGTTGCCCTATCAATAAAAAGGTATAAATGTATATGATTTTGTCCATATCGCCTATACCTACCATATAGTCTCATTTCATGATATCCATATGATATTGATAAATTGCCCAGCCCTGGTGCGACAGACTGAAATCTTTTCATTTGTGGGTTGGCACAGAGGAATAAGCAGCATTAGGCTACATAAACAATACTTGTTACTAAAAAAAAAAAACTCATTACTGATCTTGGTCTTTTCATTGGATTTGTTAATAATATTGCATAAAGATCTTTCAATAAAGTAGGACATGTTTTGTTGACATGTTCTTGTTTACATGAGTACCTTCAGAGTGCCTCCCTTCACCATGACCTTCTGTCTGTCTGGCTGGACTCCTGTCAGGGCGAAGAGCTGAGCCTTGAAAACCATGGGTGGCTCCTCAGTGTTCAGCTCTACAGCATCAAACTTCTCTTTGCCCCATTTCACATTTACTAATACATTAAAAAAAGAAAAATAACACACAATCCATTATCATATGTTAGTGTCCTAGGCTGTGACAAACATTAACAAACTACTGCTGTCATGTATGACACAGCATCTAGTTAGCGTCAGTGTTTCCAAGCTCCAGACTGTCGAGCTAATATCCACAAAGTAAAAGTTAATAATGTACATCCAGGTGTTCGACTGCTGGTTTTACGCTTCAAACAGCTGATAAGTCGTAGTACTGTCATGCTAAAACTGCAAACTCATGTCCTGTGTTTATTCTCGTTGCCCAACAAGCCGCAAGTGATGTAGAGAAAAAGCTTAGGAAGTGTACACTCATGATTTGGCTAGCTTTGTTAGCCGTGCTAATAGAAGGAGTGATTCAGTCCTTTTTTATACTCATATACATATTTAGACATTTTAATAACTCAAATCGATACAGATACGACATATACGACTATAATGATTGCGTAGAACTGAAAACCAGTGGCTTTAAATGCGCAGTTTAGCCGTGTGTTACTCGGCTAACACAGCTAGCTGACAGTTAGCTTTCTGGTTTGTGTTAGCGCCACCAGTTAGCAGCACAAGCAAAGAAAAATAACACAAATGAAGCATTGCAATCCTACAGCCAACTGTCACACATACTTAAAACAATATGTAAATTTTAGCGTATTTGTGTTTCTTTTAAATGTTAAGATTTTGTAATAACTCCACCAGTGGCCTAACAGGGTTTTTTTTTTAAAAAAAAAGAGCTAACTGCATATTATGCTAAAGCTAAGCTAACATGCTAAAATGTAATATACGCTACTGTACTAAACACACGTGTAAAGCTTCGTGTTTTTGTCATATTTTCCCCAAAGCAGTGAATGGGTCGTACTGAATTATTATCATACCTGTAAACACCGGCATATTTGGCAACCTTTTATTTCCTTAACTCCTTTGTTTTTTCCTGTTTCAGTCCACCGGGGCGCGAATGAAGAGTTGGCTAGTTCTCAATCTGAACTTCATTCAAACAGAATGACGCTGCAACAACACGCTGGGAACTTATCGACGCGCTCCGACATCTGCTGCTCACCCTGCTGTAGCCTTAACACACACACCCTGATCGTCTCTATAGAGTATTTACAAACACATTAACGTTTTTCTTTCTTTTTTTAAAACTGATATTTACTTAATCCATAGCACTCCGTGCATGCGACGGATTTCCAACCATAACATAAAATAAAATAACTGGAAAAATACAGATTATTAGTTACCCTAATTCAACTGTTGGGATCAGTGTGTACCACAGTCTATGGTGTGTACCCATTAAACCCACATTATTTATTTGTGTGTGTAGGGAAAACACCTAATGAGCAAAACTTTAAAGGTTTGAGTTAACACCCTTTGTAACATTACATTTGATTACTTTTCCAATTTTCTAGCACATGTTTCCAGCTGTTAACTGTACCCATTAAGCCCCAAAATCTAAGTTCTGGTGTTTTTACATGGACACTTTCTTATAAAGCAAGATTTAGCTTTCACTTCAGAATGTATTCATTAGTTCATGTAGATTTTCGAACATAGTTATTCGACAAACAAAAAGTCTGGCATGGGCTAGTACACAATTGTGAAACATTTTTAAGCCCACCTTGTAATTTATTTGAAAAAACTATTTTCAATAGTTGTCTTCAAAGAATGAAAACAGCAATATATGTATTCAGTAACATGTTACTTTTTTCTTTAAATGAAGAAAAAACCCTCTTCCTTATAGGTTTGACTTCACGTCACCCCCTTTGTAATCAACATTTTCATAACTGTTATTTCAGTACTTTTTAAATCAGTGACTGTAACTGATCAATTTGTTTTGTAATTAAATATGCAATGCTGTTGTATGTAACCAATACTCCCCAATGCTGTGTAAAGCTCACCTGAGCTTTGTATTTGTCATAGTTCCACCATGGATGGATGAACCTGTCATGTGTCTCCGTCTTCCCATTCCTCCCACTCCATGCAGAGAAGAGGAATGTTTCTGTGCTGGGATAGTATGTGCTGGAATTTGATTATCTTTACCCAGAGCCTAGTCTTCGGTCAGAAAATTAGACAAGACTCGAAAATGGAACCCTCAGTACTGCATTTACATAAAGCTAGCTGATATGTAATGCTTACACATTCACTTATTCCTTTTCCATACCACTTATCTTAAAGAGGGCTGCGGTGGTGCTGATGTCAATCTCAACTGACATTGGGGGGGGGTACACCATGGACAGGTCACACAAGTCCATCACAGGACTAAGAGTACAAAGACAACCATTCGTGCTCACTTTCACATCCACGGGTAATTTAAAGTGACCAATTAACCTAAATTAAGATACTAAATATCTACTAAGAGGTTCACATAGAGTGAGCCTGGTTCCCTTTAAACCTCTGGGGCTCAGGGACAGTCACCAGTTTAGTCAATTAGGTGATTCCACCTTGGGACAACCCATGTTTAGCCTGATTAAAATCAAGTCATGACCCATGTGTAATAACAGTAATAAAAACTGAGTAAACAGTGGATGATAAAGATATGTTTATTGACATATCTATCAGTGCGGACTCCAATGCAATTAACCATGCAAATTATCCAAGACAAGAGTAGATCATAGTTCCAGTGCTTTTCTTAACTGAACAAAAAAGTTACAAATAAAAAGATTGCGGAGGTATTCCATAATCCTTATGTCTCTCTCATTATATACACTGTGGTTGGGGGGGGGGTTTGCATTAACGGGACATTACCGTGTTAGAGAAACAACTTGTATTTGTTAAAGACGAACACAGATAGGCCTTGCTTTAGGTACACCATCCCGAAATTTGTCACGATATGAACTGAGTCTGGGAACTTTTGTTTTAACACGCTAACTCTATTGCAATGTGTCCATAAAGAGGTAATCTAATATATATATTTTATATACTCAAACCAGAAAAAGTAAGTTTTGATAAAACCACGAATGTGTGGTACTTTCTTAAAAAATAAATGATGGAAGAATTAAGATTTGTCTTGTTTTGGAGAAAGAAAGAAAAAAAAAAAACAGATATGGCAGTAAAATCAATTTCCAAACGTTAAGGCACTAGGTGGGCCAAATGCTACACCTGTTTAGTCTTCTACAAATAATTTACAATTCAAACAGTGCAGTTTTACATTTGTTAACTTAATGTTTTCCTTTTGAACCATTTAACTATGAATCAATGTAAGGCAATACATTACAAAAACAAAAAAAAAATAATACAAGAAAAAAATATTACAGAGACAATGTACCAAATAAACAGAAAAAGTCAATTAAGTTTTAGGACTCCTATATGCCTGGTAACTTTCTGTATGGGCAGGAGCAATAAAAATAATTATAATAATAAAAATAATGCATAGATTTAAATGATGATCTTGCATGCTCCTCACGCAATACTCGAAACGTCTAATACTCATGTCCCAATACTCTGTCCCAAACCTGATAACTGACTTGCAGAGTTATAAGAATAAAGGCAAAAAGGCCAGAGACATTTAATGAAGGCATCAGTCATTTTTTGTTAGCTGAAAACAGAAGTATGCTTACATTGAACTCGAGTATCTGTCAGGTGGGGAAAGAAGTTACAAAATAAGATATTCATTTTCCACCCCTGAGACACAATCCCTCACTGCAGATCTGCAATCCCTGTATGACAGTACCTTTAACCGAACACATACTTGCAGAAGTCCCAGCAGAACCCCCTTTTACCTTCCGATTTCCATCAGAACTGTCATATGATATGAAACACAGAATGCCTCCATGACATGAGTCCCTCCAGCTCTCCTCTGGCCATCTTTTAAGACGAGTCCGCCACCTTCTGGTAGAAATAGAGAGCTGCAAGTTTGTGTGGATGGATGATGTTTTTATCTTGCGGAGGTGGAGGGGGTTTCAGGCCTCTTAATGTCCATGATGCCTTGTGTCTGACATGTGTTGCAATTTTCCAGCGTTGGTTATTTACGGACATATATATATATATTTTTTTTTAATTTTATTTTTTTACCAAATTTCCTATGTAATACAGGTTTCTTCGTTTTTGAGGATGAGGAAGGGGGGAGGAGGGAAAGTACAGAGTCCAGAAAAGAATCCAATGGTTCAGACGGTTAGCTGTAAGAAAGAACAGAGACAGGTGTCCAGTAAAGGAAAGACAAAATATCCTTACCTTGGTTAGTAACCCATTTTAAGTCAACATACAACAAATATACTGGCTTAAACCGTTAACACCTTTGTATCATGTTTGACAGGTGATATAAAAAACCTTTAAGTGGCTTGTATAGTAAGTCTGTAAGTTAGTTACTGAACCCAACATGTTATTAGTGCTAATTAGAAAAACAAGAATCCCAAGTGTCAACTGGAAAAGAGCCCAGGAGTCAACCAACCAACCAACCAAGAAGTGTCTCGTGTTAGAAACACCCAAGAACACAATTAATAAATAGACAAGTTTAAATCTGTAGACAAAGTCTAAAAATCATCAACACTTTGTGAAGAAGTTCCTGTCAACAAGTGCTGGATGTTGTGTCTGCTGCTTGGAGGCTGGACTGCGCTCTGCTACAACACAGGAAACAAACAGCAGGTCATGTGTCTGACTTGACCACATCTCAGCCCACCACATGGGATAAAATAAGACTTCTGACTGCAGCACACCCTCACTTTCTAACGAAAACAGTACTCTAAACAGTGCCTTATTTATCATATGTCATGCAGTTATCTATAGCTATTGGGACACTATTGAGTCTGGGAAAAATACAAACACACCAACACAGTTAAAGAAAATACTTGAGTCTAAAATTGTCAAGTTACCTCAGCTTTCCTGTATTGCTTTTAGGGTTTTTGCGGAAGGATTGGTTCGGGCCAGAGCGAGTGGACATAGTACGAGGTGAGGCTCTTGAAAATGTGGATGGTGGGGTCTTAGGAATCTTCTTTCCAAGGTGGCCAATCCATTTCTTCTGCTCATCTTGGGTCAGAGCCAACAGGAGCATGTCCCGGGCGGAGGTCACATCGTAGTTTACTGTGGGAGGGGCGTGACATAATGTGTTACAGATCAAGAATGAACTCTATGGCGCGCTACGGTGGTGTAGGGGTAGAGCGCTTGCCATATAGAGCTTTGCTCATACACAGCCAACACCAGTTCGAATCTCAGCTGAAGCGGACCTTTGCTGCATGTCTCAGCCCCACTCTTAACTACCCACTTCAGCTCTACTTAATAGTTAAGTTGAAAATACATAGAAAAAAATATGAGGGGATTGAACACAATGCAAAAGAAAGTGGCCGCTATCAGTTAACTATATATTAGAGGCTCAACATCTACTGTAAATGGCCTTCAAACATTTTCTTTCATTTACATGTTTCTGATAAGANGAGGGGATTGAACCCGATGCAAAAGAAAGTGGCCGCTATCAGTTAACTATATATTAGAGGCTCAACATCTACTGTAAACGGCCTTCAAACATTTTCTTTCATTTACATGTTTCTGATAAGACATAGAGACATTCTTGACACAGGACTGTTAACACTTTACCTTTGCAAGGAGCAATAACGTCCTCCTTTTTGTCGAGGTGGTCCTTGTGGCACTTGACGTGGCAGCGGCGGCACTCCAGGGCTGGAGGCGGTTTGAAGACATGCCACAGAGGCTTGGAACAGGCCTCGCAGTTGGAAGGGAAATGATATAGCGTGGGGATGAACTCGTGGCCTTTGTGGGGGAGACAGTTGGTCTTGTCACCCTGAGGGACCGTCTCCATGTCCGCCTCCTTCCTGCACTCTCCTTCGTTGGCATACAGGATCTGAATAC
>JANJYP010144216.1:0-13546 GCA_024605115.1 Rastrelliger brachysoma
CTCTCTCTCTCTCTCTCTCTCTCTCTCTCTCTCTTGCATGTTTTCACACAGACACACACACATGCAAAAGAAACAGACAAAACAACCGATCAAGTGCAAAACATATTTTATTTTGAAAGGAGCAGGCAGATGTCCTTGGTAACATATTATTGTATGTTGTATTGTATTGTATTATTGTATTATTGTAGCAGTGTTTATACAGTGTGTTTGAAGGCCATACAGATAAGCGCCACCTGTCTCTGTCTCTACGTCTTGTTACAGGGTTCCAGTGGTCAGGCTGCAGTGATAACATTGCATATGGAGTGGCCTTTTCTCAGTCCTTTGTGGATGTGAGGGAAAGGAGTAAAGGCCAGTCCTCCAATCGGGCTCTCATGAACCTGCACAACAACGAAGCTGGCAGGAAGGTAACTCGCTGCTCTGCCTTCCTGTGCTTTTTTTTTTTTAACATGAAAGGAAAAAATGTTACATGTGAATAAAGTATGCATTTCAGTAGATATGCCAATTATTGTGATGCCAGTGAAGTTTATTGGAGATGATTGGTCATAGGTGGTTGTGGGCTGATTAAAGCAGCGGGTAGTTTACAACAGCAGCAACACTGAGAAGAATGTAAATAGTGGTAGAGTTATTCAAACCATAAAGTCATACAGCATTAAGTCAGCTTTCAAGTTCTCTGAGGCAATTAATCCCTCAAGACAAGTGCAAGTCAAATCCAATACATGTCTCACTTCAGTCAATAAAATCTAAGACAGATCTCATGCTATTGAAGTCAAGTCCAAATCAAGTTATTGGTCATTTGAGAACAAGTCCAAGTTAAGGTTTCAGTCATTCAAAATGATTGCAAGTCAAGTTTTGAATCATTTAATGGAAGTCTGAGTTAAAGCATGACCTGGTCAAGGTTCAAGTCACTTGGGGCAGGTCCAAGTCAAGTTTTATCATTCAAGTCAAGTTCAAATTATGTCTTTAGTTACAGTTCAAGGCAAGTTTCATGTGAATTAGTTCTAGTCCAAGTCATTAAAAATGATTGTATGTCAACTCTAAGGTCATTTAATGGGAGTGATAGTCAAGACTCAGGTCTTCAAAGCATATTCTAGTCAAGGTTCAAGTCATTTAATAGAGGTCTAAGTCGAGGTTAAGATCAAGGTTCAAGCTGTTTAGTGGAAGTACAAGTCAAGTCTCAGGTCTTCAAGGTACATCCTGGTAAAGGTTAAATTCCTTTAGTATAAGTTCCAGTCAAGTTTTCGACCTTCAAGGCATTTTCTGCTCAAGGTTCAAGTCATTTAATAGAAGTCCAAGTCAAGGCTCAGGTCCTCAAAGTGAGTCCTGATGAATGGTTCAAGTCATTTAGTACAAGTGCAAGTCAAATCTCAGGTCTTCATGGTACATTTTGGTCAAGGTTCAAGTCCTTTAATATTAGTCAGAGTCAAGTCNCTTAGTACAAGTGCAAGTCAAATCTCAGGTCTTCATGGTACATTCTGGTCAAGGTTCAAGTCCTTTAATATTAGTCAGAGTCAAGTCGCAGGTGTTCAAAGCATTTTCTGCTCAAGTCATTTAATACAAGTCTTAGCCTAAGTGCAAGTCAAGGCTCAGGTCATCAAGGCACATCCTGGTTCAAGGTTCAAGTCCTTTAATATTAGTCAGAGTCAAGTCGCAGGTATTCAAAGCATTTTCTGCTCAAGTCATTTAATACAAGTCTTAGCCTAAGTGCAAGTCAAGGCTCAGGACATCAAGGCACATCCTGGTTCAAGGTTCAAGTCCTTTAAGACAAATTCAAATCAAATTTCAAGTCTGCAAAAGTAATTTCCATTTATGCAAAATCAAAGTCAAAAGTGTTCATGATCAAATGTTGCAAGTCTGTGAATGTTGGCAGTTCAAATAGCACAGCATTATAATGTTTTCATTTCACATCTGTTAATGTTGTGTTTTATGTAACTAAGCACACTTCCTGTCAATGCTTGATTAATTAAATATTGGGCTTTGTAAAGGCTTGCATATTACTGCTGATTCTTTTAATTTTTCAAATTTGAAATATAGGCTGTCACCTCAGAAGTCTGTCTAGTCTCACAGCAGGAAAGTTCAAACCTTGTCTGAATGGGTTCCGAATCTTAAAAAAATAAATCTGTAGCTCTGGTAGTAATAAAAAAAATATTTAGAGTTGTTTCTCTGAGCAAAAGCAGTCAGTCCACTTTGGTTTTTAGAGGTAGTCTTTATGAATAGTAGAAATTCTCATCATTTATTAAGGATGTGTGCACTAATCAAAGGTTCTTTGGCATCTCTGCAGGCCATCTTGTCCCACATGCGCGTGGAGTGCAAATGCCACGGTGTGTCGGGTTCATGTGAGGTGAAAACCTGCTGGAAAGCCATGCCGCCCTTCCGTAAGGTGGGCAACATCATCAAGGAGAAGTTTGACGGCGCCACCGAGGTGGAGCAACGCAAGGTCGGCACCACCAAAGTCCTTGTGCCTCGCAACTCCCAGTTCAAACCTCACACAGACGAAGATCTGGTCTACCTGGAGCCCAGTCCGGATTTCTGCGACTACGACCCGCGTACGCCGGGCATGCTTGGCACGGTGGGCCGGCAGTGTAACAGAACATCAAAGGCCATCGACGGCTGCGAGCTGATGTGCTGTGGTCGCGGCTTCCAGACGCAGGAAGTGGAGGTGGTGGACAGGTGCAGCTGTAAATTCCACTGGTGCTGCTACGTCAAGTGCAAACAGTGCCGCAAAATGGTGGAGATGCATACTTGTCGGTGATGCGAGGGAGGGGCGCAGAGGGCACTTGCTGATGAACAAACACAAAACGCCCTCCTCCCACCACACACTCCTGATCAATTACCGAGGCCAGAGGGAGCCAGGAGGACTTTGTGAAGCTCTTTCTTCTCCTGCTTGAAACCACCCCACCCCTCCCTGCTACTGGTCAACGGAAAAACAGACTGAGTGGCTGAGAGGTCAAAGATCATCCTGGACTCATTTAAATGGATATCAGTAGATTATGCATGGGATTTCCTACAAAAGCTACAGAGGCAGTTTGTTTCTTGTCAAGTAGAGAGCATCTTTCACTTTCTGTCTCCCTCCCTCACTCTCATATTTGGTTTGTCATTGATGCTTCTTATTTTTGTAATGTTTAACTTATTTGTTGAGACTGAGAAGACTGATGGAGGGGAGGGGGGGAGGGGGTTGGATGTAGAAGGCGAACGGAGATAATAAAAGGGACAAACTGGACCCATTGGGTTGGGAAGATGGGCGGGTAGGGTTATAAGGGTCGGGGAGGGGGGTCAAGAGGAGGGCCTTTTTCCCCTCTGTCCTTGCTGCTGCTGCTGCTTCAGGGACTCATTTGGAGTGCCGAATGTCAAAAAGGGAGAGTCTGTCGGACTAGGACGGACTCCGACGATGAAGAGGAACGCGTCGCAGACACTTTTTTTTTTTTTTTCCTTTGCGATCTGCTTCCCGAGTAGTGTACATGGCTGTGCTGCGCTGAGGTTCAGTTGCTGTTGAGTCAGTTTATTTTTGCCCCCCTGCAATGCCCTGATGCTGCTCCACTCACACACACAAACACACATGACAACAAAATGACAGGACAGGTGAAAGCTACTGTCAGCTCCTTCTTGTCTTTTTCTATAGGCCTGTCACACTGGCATCAGACACACAGAACAAACACACACATCCAACAAACATCACTCCAAAAAGAAAATGACACTTGTATTTATCCACAGCTGCAAGAAACCACAAATATATCAAAACAAGCTCCAAATCAAGATTCCTTTATCTTATTGTGAAAATCTCTCGTGCTCATTTTCGATTCGATTGCTGATTTTTTTATTTCCTCCTCCTCTTGCAAGGCATAGTCAAGTCAAATGCTAGCGGGCTTAATGCAAACACGAGTAAACAAAACAGAGACGTGCATGTATTCATAATGTAAACACACAACAAAAGGGGTCTGCCAGAGGGTTGCTGAGCATGTTCACCATGCATGCATGATGACTGAAGCACTTTCTCTCCAAGCGCACATAGAGCCCTCGCCCCACAGCAACAAACACCCCACCACATATTCATTTCCCCCCTTGTTATAAATACAACATGCACTCACACATACATATACACACAGTTTCCCATGCCACTGTCAGGATTGTATTGTTGTCTGGGCCAACTTGTACCACCACCATAAAGCCAAGCTTCCTATAATAACGTGCTATCATTATAGACAAACTGTAGATCTGTAAAGACTTATACACTGAAGAAGACTATACTGCCTATGAATGTATGTTAATATGGAATATATGCTGTGTCAAAAATGATTGTTGTCGCTTCTTTTGACTACAACGTACAAGTGTGTGTGTGTGTGTGTGTGTGTGTGTGTGTGTGTGTGTGTGTGTGTGTGTGTGTGTGTGTGTGTGTGTGTGTGTGTGTGTTTGTGTATGAAAGATGAGAGAGAAAATGAAATGCCACAAAAACAATGTTGCCCAGAAGGAAAGAAAGAACATGAGCGAAAAATGGAAAGTGAATGAGAGAAGATCTTATTCCACCACCAGGCTTGAAACACACACACACACACACACACACACACACACACACACACACACACACACACACACACACACACACACACACANCACACTGACACACATACAACCCTGCTGACAGACATACACATATTTCAATAAAATTGTCCATTTCCCGTGTCTTTCAGCTGCGTTATTATGTGACCACATTGTGCATCATGCAGCATTTTGTGTGCGTGTGCGTATGTGCGTGCGTGTGCTGTTTGTGTGAGGTACATTACACCCTGAGGTCCTTCCCCGCACCCTTGACACCTATAAACACAATTTATGCGCCATATATCATCACATACAGTATATCAAGCAAAGATAGATGGATGTGTTTCCCGCGGCGCTGGGAACCTGGTAGTCTGGTTTTGGGGAAGAACCAGAGCAGCTGCTCGGGTTTCAGCGACTGCCTGATTGGGTTTGAGCTGAAGAGGGAACAGAGGCAGGAACACCGGGCTAGAACAGGGATTACAGCGAAATGCAGACCACATGGCACAAGCTTTTTCCCTCTTTCTGTCTCTATCAATATCATAGTGCACCCCAGCACACCCCCCCACACCCACCCCCTTCTCTGCTCCAGCTTTCTTCTGCAATATCTTTCACTCATGTTGATTCCAGAGCGCTACCCCCTCTGCGGAAAAAGTAACCCTAACCGCTCTCAGTCTGAGATGGCATGGATCTGTCCTTCATTAAGCCACCATGATGGCCTAGATGAGGTGGGTGGTGGTGGCCACACTGATTGGGAATGTCTGTGGGCTTGTGTGTGTGTGTGTGTGTGTGTGTGTGTGTGCTCAGTCTGTCAGACAGCCAGATGTACAGTCAGGCAGTCAGTCAGAGAACTGTAATTCCTCTTGTGGTTTGCTGTGGTTGTGGCGGAGACAAGAGGCTGACAGTAGGGTTTTACCACTTCATGTATGTGTGTGTGTGCGAATATGTGGGAGTGTGTTGAAATTAAGACGCGACAAATGCGGGTTTATAAAGGCTGATACACTTATTTATGGAATGAAGCCACTCATAGCTGTTATTTTGTGCTGATAGTTAGCATCCATAAAGAATATTTTTGAAGCTAAAAATAAAGAAAACAAAGTTTATCATTTGTAGAACAGAGAGACCTTTGATAAAGGAAACAGACACTGACTCCTTTGTTACCACTGTCTTTCTTATGTCAGTATTCTTATAAAAAGCATGTTTAATAGTGAGTTTAGCCTTGCTTAGCTTAGCTCAATTAGTTATTTAAGTAGCAACTATGCTNAGAAACAGACACTGACTCCTTTGTTACCACTGTCTTTCTTATGTCAGTATTCTTATAAAAAGCATGTTTAATAGTGAGTTTAGCCTCGCTTAGCTTAGCTCAATTAGTTATTTAAGTAGCAACTATGCTCAAGAGAAATGTTAGCCTAGCTTTAAAACTTATCAAATGTTTCCTGTAAGTAGACACAACATGCTAGCCATGACATAAATCTGTTGAACTATGTAAAAGAAAAAAAACACATTCTGTTATAAATAATAAAAAAAGATGACTAAAACATAAACTAGCTCAATTTAACACATTCAGGATTTTTGCTGCTACATCATTACTTGGTCTTGTATGACCAGGAGTTTATGGTGGCTAATGTGAGCAACCTCCAGATAGATACCCACTGTGTAACATGACACTTCTACACCTGGCTGTGTAGCATTTACCGTTATTACATCATTTTAAGGTGAAGTTAATCATTTCATAAACACGGAAATCACAATTTTTGAGTGGAGGTGCTACCAAAAATCCACTGACACAGTTAAACAAAAAATAAACAAGAACACCTGAACTATTAATTTAGCTTGTCTGTATTAATTAGCTCTTGGCATACACACAAATTAGCAATTTAAATACAATCATGCACACACCACAGCAAAAGATATATTACTATTATAATGCATAAACCATTGAGGAATCACCGTGTATGAACAAGTGCCTCAATTACTGGTCATTTCATCACAGACATAACCATAGTGTTGGCGTTACTCTAAAACTACATTTTGAAGACCCAGGGACTCCATGTGGGCCTAAAGAAGATTGTGGGGTAGTCCTGTAAATGCTTCTGAACCGCTTGAACTCATGGACATGCATCTCTTCGGCATCCTGCCATTCTGGAAGCAGAGTACACAAACCAACGCTTCACCTTTTTTTTTTTTTATCACCTCATACCTTCAGTATGGTGTGTACTGTTTGATCTAACACACAGAACACATTTCAGATCAGATATAATGTAAGAGGTGAAGCAGAAAATCAGTGATTGCTGCCCAACACACAGCATATAAATCACATGTGTATTCCAGTGAAAACAACACAATAAAACAAAATCAAAGTGATGGGTACGGTTGACAGATGTGTTATTCACAACCCACAAAATCACTGGTCTAATAAATACTTCCTAAAGGTATGAAAGGCACTGAGAGAGTGATGGTGCGATTTCACCCTTTCACATAAATCATCAAA
The DNA here is from genome assembly GCA_024605115.1 of Rastrelliger brachysoma. Lineage (NCBI taxonomy): Eukaryota > Metazoa > Chordata > Actinopteri > Scombriformes > Scombridae > Rastrelliger > Rastrelliger brachysoma. Next base: position 7,019 of record JANJYP010144216.1, read on the forward strand.
ACAGTTCTCTCCCAGACAGACGGCTAATAGTTCAAGTTGCACCTCAGGTGGCTCTGCATACTTTGGTTTAGAGGTTTTTCTGATGCTGCCTGTCTCTCTCTATCAGTGTGTGTGAAGGGTTAACAGTGCAGGTTGGCTGGATATTAATGCCACTCGCTCAGAGAACCCAAGAGAAGGCTGGCTTTAGCCCAGGGCCCGGCCCTCCCAGGCCTCTCTCAAACTCCCAGATCTCTTCAGCATACTTCTCATATTAAAAGAAAACAAGTTACACAAATGAGACAGATGGTTCTTGTTTGTGATGACAGTTGCAATTCTTTCTCCTGCAGCCCTCCTCCCCTCTTCTTCCCTCTCGGCTTTCCTCTGGTGTCTTTGCTGTTTTTTACTCTGAAACGGCCACGTTGTGCAACACAAGCGGACAAGGCGAGAGTGGGCATCAAGACGTGGACATCAAGCTTCAAATCGGACATGTCTACACACTGGGTGACTCACTGTGTTTTACTTTGACATGGCTTGTAAGTTTGATCCTCTCTACCCTCAAATTGACTGATCAATTATTGAATCAATAAATCAATCAAATAATAATCAATCAAAAGTTGGGCGAACTGGGACATACAGTAAATGTTCTAATTCACAACTGTTCCTACTCTCCTCATACACAAGCCGTCTATCTCCAATGAACTGAACTCTTAACTATTTTGCATTAACCGAGCACGTTGTCAGCATAAATTACAAGTATGAGAAAGGACATGAACCAATCATCTCCACACCCGTATCTTTTGTTTTGCGATATGAATGATGTAATTTTACTGTAATGCAGTTGTGCGTTGCCATTGAAGGTAAGTCGCCAATGAATGTACTCTTAGTCATAGGAGGGAAAAATGTTTGGTTGTCATTTGACATAGGACTTAGATCTTACATAGTGACAAGTCACGACGAGGCTGACTAACAAACTGACTGTTACATGAAGAGAAAGTATGAATCATTTAATAGAGCAATAGAGACAGATGGCCAATAATTGGTAGTCATGTCCATGTAAAGATGTTTCAACATTTATCGAAGGTTGCCTGTTTGAAATTCATGTGCTGTCAAGGTCTTATTCTGTGGCGCCTACAGTTGTTACAAACCACAGGAGAGATGGGTAATATAGGCAGGTGGTTCATTTTGATGAGGGATCTAAGTGACCTACAGTCAGCTTCATTTCTCCACTTTGTGCTGGCTACAATAAAGAAACACTCGCTGACGCAATCATCTCGACAAAATGAAGAGATTTGTCAGTTTCGTGACTTTATGAATCCTTTCCCCAAATGTCACATGTAATATATTACAGAAGTCTAGGTTGTGGTTCCATGGGTCATAAATGCACTATGAACCGTAGTTGGGTGTAACTGTGCTTCTGACAAGCTGCAAAGAAGTGAAATGAGCAATGAGTGTTTTGTCCTGCGAGGTTGCCAACAGGGTCAAACGCTCAAACATTTGTAGAGACAGAAGGTGTACATGTGTGTGTGTGTGTGTGTGTGTGTGTGTGTGTGTGTGTGTGTGTGTGTGTGTGTGTGTGTGTGTGTGTGTGTGTGTGTGTGTGTGTGTGTTAGAAGAAGCAAACCATTAAGACGTCAAGAAAGGTAACTGATTCGATTGATTGGAGACCGCGCTCCTGAGAATTGATGATTCGGAACACTCTCATGTAGATACGCATAAAGTCAGTCGATCAATCAAGGGGTGAGATTACAAAACGTTTCTGTCCGTGTTCTTCTAAAAGGAAGTGACAACGTATTTTGTCTTCTAATTTGTCCAAACCTCCCCGATTCGACATACCTAGCTATTTCCAGAATTAGTGTGTCACTGTTGGTTTGTTTGATTTAGAAAGTTACAAAAATTGGTAGATACCTTGTCTGAAAAGAAGACTTCAAGCAGACAAATGATGACGCATGCGTTTAAACTCGTTGCAGAAGATCCACAAAGACATGCGTGTGCTCTCTGTTCTATAAATGAACTCAAAAAGGTGAGACACTTGGCTGGTAACTTACAGAAGACATTGAACGCACCACTAGAGAGATTTCAGATACATTGAAAGAAGAGATTTAAACTCAATTTCAACTGGGCCTGTTTTCTCCACATCAGCTTTTACAACTTCACAGAAGGAACTTTTCATTTTGAGACACGCTGATGAATTCAAAGCACTCATCTCGAGGCCATTCGGGGCTACATTTTATCCCGGCTGGACGGATCAGATAAGGAGCGGATCAGAGGGAAGGAGGAGCAGAACATCCAGGAGGAGTGAAAGTGACAACACACACAGCAGATCATGGCTGTTGATGGGGGTTTTAGCTGCCACGGCTTCATCTCTGGATGCTGGTATGGTGGATCACTGTGAGCTTACATCTCTCTCTCTCTCTCTCACACACACACACACACACACACACACTATCTATACATGTGTCTGTCATCAGGGAGACTTCAGCTGAACCTTCCCTTAACACCTGGACACTAAACGCACACATATACCTAACAGATGTGTGTGTGTGTGTGTATGATGTGTGCGGGTGAAAGGGGTTGGAGCGTGTGTGTTACATGTATCTATTAGCTAGCAGCAACCCGCCGTGTCAAAATAATCCTTGCAGTGACCAGTGGTAGTGTCACCTGAAGGCCACACGGTTTGCCGAACATGTACTCGACTCATGAAATACACAATACACTACACTCGGGGTTAAACTGGGATACACACACACACACACACACACACACACACACTCACATCACTTTAACTGTTATCACTCAATATATTTTCATAGACTCATGCGTAATGCACCGAGAATGATATTGTATAATTGTATTTATTGTTACGGTGGTTGGCAATAAACACTTTCAAGGGAAATGAAAAGGAGATGTAGTGATATGATAAAAGGTGCAGTTGCAGGTGGAGATGGAGTTGATATAGATATTAATACTTAGGTAAATGCAGCCAAATGCTTACTTAAATGTCTTTAAAAAAAATAAGAAAAAAAGGGAAGAAAAATGTATTCAAGGCGCATTTCTTTTCCCTCTTCATGGCTCTTGTAAATCCAAACTGTGCTCTGTTTTACACCTGGTCTTCAGAGGTGAGGAATTTGGTGAAATGGGTCCCAGACTTGCAGCGGCATATATATATCATCAACCTTTGTTCACCTCTGTTAATTCCTGTTATTTGAAGTCGGTAACATTTGCACAAATAAGACGTAAACTGATGTAAATAATTTCAGAGCACTGCTTACATGTTGATTGTAAAGGATACTCAGAGTCTTGTTTCACTGTGAGGACTGTCTTACAGTTCTTTCAAATGTTAATGTATGGGTTTGCAAATGATGGTGTTTCTTTTGATCAGTTAAACATGTCAAAATTAACATAAACAGGAAATTATGTCATTAATTTGGTGAAACTCACCCTGTTAAACCACCCGGTGAATGCAACATGTGTGTTTGGGATAGAGTGCCTCACATCTGTATCTGAAAAATAATGTTTGATATAATAATAATAATAATTGTACTAACAATGTAAAACACTTTAAGTTACATTACTTGTGCTATACAAATAAATCCTAATTGATTATCCACTGTAAATCTGACCTGGGAGACTGTTAGCTTAAGTTAGCATAAAGCCATAGTTTGGTTAACTATCCCGTCACTCTCCATTGGGAAACGTTTGCATCGTGGTGGGCGGGATATTTTCAGCTTTGACCAATCATACTGCTTGGTCTTGATGTCTGTGTGAAGTAGGCCAATAACATCTTTCCCCTTGATAAAATTTCTTCTTGTTTCTGAGTGTTACTCCAGCTACACCAAAAACTCAAACTTGAATACGTTCTGTTCGCTGATTGGCCTGCACGATTTTGGGCCGGAGAAAACCAGTCTATTGAGAGTTCCCTGACTGTGTAGAAGCTTAAAACAATTAAGTGGACCACTAGTGGGCACTAGCCTAGCTGTTAGCCTAGTTTTTGTTCTAATGTAATAAAATCCAGCTAGTAGCACTTAAAAAAAAAAAAAAAGTGTTTTTCACCAGTGTATGATTGACTATTTGTTGGCCAAGCAGTTTTTTTTTTTTTTTGAACTGGGACACTCGCTAATGGTATTAGCTTGGTTAGCAAAGTCAGTGATAACTAGAGGAACATACCTTGTGATATGAGACGTGACACCTCTCACTTCTTACTTGATTTTACAATATGGTTGAGCTGAAAAAGAAAGATAGCCTCGCTCCTCCAACCTGCTGGAGAACATTTAAACCATGCAGCCCAGGCCAAACCGGCACCTCTACACCACCGCCAACATCTACATGAAAACCACATTGTGCTCTATGTATTGGCAGGAGCTTAGGACGGTGGAACACCAGAGGCCGTCAAAGATTCAGCACAGGCCGGGCTAAGCAGGCCGCGTCCGAACCCCAGCCAGAAATGTAGATTTACTTTGACACACACACACACATAGCAGACGTGCCCTCTCACTGTATAGCCGTGATGTCTGAATACTGATTTACTGCGGCGCTCTGATAAAACTGCTAAAATCCTCAGCGTGCTTTTCATCACGAGTCAGTATCTGTGCAGATCATCATAAAATCGTCTCATAAAAGTGGGCGCAGCTCTCTGCTAGCATCATATGTGTGTGTGTTAGCGTGTGCGTGTTTCAAGTTTCTCAAGTGCGCTGCTGGTGTGTTGCCTGGTCATTACTAACATCCCCACCTCTCGCCTGGTCGTCCACACCCAGAGGACACGCTCGGCCAGGCTCGTTGGTGATTGGATGATCCCAGAGGACAAAACATTTAGACTCATTTGTCAAACATGATGAAGACCAATGGAGGCCAGGTGGTGTCTTTTACGCATTTGTGTGTGCGTGCACGCATACGTGGGGACGCACGCACGTCAATATTTCAGCAGAGAGGAATGCCCTTCGTTCAGCCTGCGTGATAATTAATGGCTGTCAGCGTCTCTTTAGCGGAAGAAGGCGCTGACAGACAGCACTCCAGAAACGCAGGGAATGTGTGAACGCCTCACACGGGGGTGGATGAGGGTGGGGGGGGGGGGCGAGGGTGCAGTGAGTGCAACATCCCTTCCAGCCGTCTGCAGCAGATGATCCAGGTCACCAAACCTGGGATATGGCCCTCATTTGCTGCCATTTGAGGAATTCCTGGACATCTGTGTAAGCCGTGTGAAAGTGATACTGATCTCTCAACACCAGCAACACACACACATTGTAAGATACTGTGTGTGGAAGATAGGGGAAGACCATGTGGGAAAAATCTTTAAAAAAAAAAAAACTACTTTATTTCTGTGATGTATATTAATTGTAGTTCTTAATGTTTCTTCAGATTCTGAAAAAAAATGTTAATGTGGCTTAAACATGCAACAGTCACTTAGAAATAAATTATAGTAAATTAATGTGTATATTAATCGTTTGTTTATTTTTCTAAATTATGTGTATATATTGATTATTAATTCACCGGCACCTGAATACAGTGTTTCCTTCTTTCATGTGCCTACATGACTGAATGACAAATAAAATCCCATACTCCCTATATAGTCCTCTGAAAAGCAGCCACAATCAAAATGTAATGTATTGATTATCAGAGGTTTGATTTTGATTTGTTGCGCTTTAAGGTCAAAACACGTGGGGAAGTTTTAAACAGCAACTTGATTCAGTTTGTTCATTTAGATGTTATCTTAGTGTATGCTCATGTTACACATCTGGATATTTATGTACCTGTTTGTGTCTCACATTACATTTTATTTTCAGTTGTTAACTCGTCATTAATTTTAACTACTGTGGATCACATGCTTACATCTGACATAAAACAGCTCAAATATTAATATTTAATGTGGTTACTCAGTAGCATGAGTTGGCTGTAAATGACATCAAGAGTTCCCTCCATTAAGTATCAGGGCGGTCATGACAGGGTTGATAATGTTTGAGTGGACAGCACCTCCTGCTGGATCAAAAAGCTCATGACACCTTCATACAACTGTGAGTATGGCAGTTGCGATACAATGAGATCTATCCCACTTAGATTAGCTTAATAAAAAAATATATGTAAGCAGATGCTAGTGATAAAATAAATACCCATTTTGTTGGAGGTTTAAAATATGATCAGCATTAAAATTACAACAATAAAGAAAAGAAGAAAGAAATACGAGGGAAAAGTGGTAAAGGCAATTAAGGTATAAGTTTAATATTTTTGAAAAGAATGCATATACAAAGAACAAAGACTTTAGACAAAGCATTTGGTTTTTCCACCAAAAAACAACAACAGGTTATAATAATTATACTGACTCGGGCTGGACGTCGACCCAACTCTAGGCCACCAGTAAAAGAAAAACAAGAACCAACCTATCACAAATAATTTTAAACCGAAAAACAGTCTCTCTGCCATTGGAGGTTTTCATTTGACTAAAACCAATCGAGAGGTTTTCTTGGTATGAACTGGCAGGTAAGAGTTCAGATGAGTTCCGACCCCAAAAATGGAAAAAGGAGTGAAAGAAACCTTTTTTTTTGTTTATCTATATATATA
>JANJYP010144282.1:0-29398 GCA_024605115.1 Rastrelliger brachysoma
CATGTGCGTGTGTCTGTCTATGTGTGTGTGGCCTCACCTCGCCTGCGCTTCGTCTAAGCTTTGGTCTGTGATGGTCATTATTTGTTGTAATATGTCTCCGATGTCCTGCTTCCTTCCCTCTCCGTCCGTCCCCGCCGTGCCATCCTGCATATGCTGCGCCAGGCCGGGGTGTCCGGCCATGCCTACCCCGTGCGAGTGCATCAACCGCGGCTGCTCGTCCATCCTTGACCACGGTCCCTGCTGTCTCGCCTCCAACTTTTAAATTTCAATAGCAAGAAGAGAAAAAAATCAGAGAAAAAATATCCTCGGAAATTCCTCTGGATTCCTCTGCGTCTTTCTCAGCTCCGACACTCCTCCTTTCCCTTGGTAAGCTTTACTGGATTTGGGAGGAGGGAGACTGACAAATCCCCTCTCTCTCTCTCTCTCCCTCTCTCTCTCTCGGGCTCTCTCCCAGCTGGTTGGGGTGAAATCTGATCTGAATCGCTGCTTTTGGCTTTGGCCACTCCTGCACCGCTACTGTAGGGAAGAGGAAAAAAAGACAGGACCGAACATTAAAGGTTCCTAATCTGATTAAAAGTGGAGCTTCTCGTGCTCCTCCTAATATGAAACCTGCGAGAGCTGGATGCGCCAAAACGCTCTAAACACTCAACTTGTCTTTTGGAGGTTTTTTGACGGCTACAAAGTAACCAGCAACTGTTATTGTTTCGCTTATGTCTGGTAACTGACTCATAATCAGAGTATGGATGAAAAGCCTCCGCCCCCTCGAGCCACGATTGGAGAAGAAGGAGCGCGCAAGTCCCACCTCGGTCCTCTCCGAAAACGTCAATCATCCTCCTCGGGAAGGTGGGACACTGTAATAAACATAAAGAGATGTGACCGGACCGGGTGGCAATACAGTGATGGATAGAGAGTGAATATGTAGCCTAATAAATAATTGTGAGTGGCAGTGAAGCTCTGACCCAACAGGACAGAGTGGTGGTGCTTGGAAAAGACACTCTGTCACAAAGACTATATATTTTCCTGCTGAATATTTACATCCCTGTAATCAGTCAAAGGAATAATAAATCAAAATGAATTTATTAGAGCATGCAGCAGTTTGAAGGAGGCATTTTTACAAGCCTCACGTGCATTTTGTAATCCAGGATCACAACAGTTGTTATAACAAATATATACTGAGTGATTCCCTAAAATCCTGACACTATGGGCATGAAACCTAGTGTTTGTGACTGCTAGAGCTGCAACAATTGGTTAATTAATTGATTAGTCAAGCAACACAAGTGTTAAACGACTATTTTGATAAGTGCTTTTCCACCGAGTTGCTTTATTTGAGCAAAAAAGCCTGAAAATCACAGCTGCTCAAATGTGAATATTTGCAGGTTTTCAAAGTCTTCTGTGGCATTAATGAGAATATCTTTACTTTTTCACTGTTGGTTGGTCAAAACAAGCAAACTGAATAAGTCAACTCTTTTCTGACATATTGTAAACCAAACAATTAATCAATGACTCAAGAAAATAATCATCAAATTAATCAATAATGAAAATAATTGTCAGTTGCAGCCCTAATTGCTATAATCACTTAATCATTCCCCATTAGCATTCACTTTAAACAGTCTAAATAACAACAAGGGTATACTGCAGCACTGTTGGGTATTTTCCTTGCTCAGAGTCTCGTCTGTGCTTTATCCAAATGCCTCTTTCCCTTCTTTTACTGGCCGGACAGAAATCGATCAGTCCGTTTTCTCATTACGTGCTGAATAGGGAGGTAGGGCAGTAATTGTCACAAGGGGCAGGGTGAGGTTGAGGGTAGTGGTGGTGATAATGTCTGACACTCAGGAGCTGCAAGACTGCTCTGCACAGCCCTGAAATGAAAGTCTGCAGTACAGCAGCCATTCTGCTGTATTCCATTCCCTATTTAAGAGGGTCATAATGTGACAGAGGCTTATCTTTGTCTTGTATGAAGGAGACGGCAGCTCAGTTGTTACACACTCTAAAGTGGAGAGAAAATACTCATGAGACATGACAAATATCCAGGTCTTTTTTTTCTTTTTTCACACAACCATTCCCTTATTCACAAGTCTGAAAAACAGTGAATATCAAAACACACTCTGATGTCAGGTTGGTTCCTGAAATCCTGATCCATACCTCCCACACATCAGTCTTCTTAGGTCTGATTTAAAAATTCAAGGCTGCATTGATTAGTGTGAAATATGATCTCAACAGCTCATTCCTTTTGCTCTAAATTCAAATTTATTCCACTGTACGCCAATAGACAGAAATGACCTTATTGCTCGGATGCTTTGGGTAAAGTAAACTTTGAATAAAGTAAATAAGACCTTGTTTGTGACGCTGATTGCTGAATTCAGAAAAGCAGCATTTCTGCCCTAATGAAAGAGAAAAACAATCATCTGACATTGAATATTTTCCCCCATTAAAACCAAACGTATTGTTGCAGCATTAATGACCCCACAAAAAGGAATAAACAGGAATTTATTATAATTGCAAATGAATTTTGATGAAGAAATATTCTTGTAAATAGCAGATGTTTTTCTGCAGAAGTTGCAGAGTTGTTTTCCAAGACTAAAAAATGTTAATGCTAAGCATGTCGGTATTCCCAACAGGGACATGAACTAGTTGAATTTGTTGGGCTGTGTTGTGTTTACCATCATCCAGTGAGGCTGCTCTGATGAATATGGAAGAAGACAGAATATGCCATAGATTATAATACATTTGTGATTGAAAAACTGGAGGATTTGTCTTTATTTTTCACATGAAACACCACAACTAAAGAAATGCAAAGTTCCATGTAAGGTGTTTGAATAAATTGTATTTTTAACATTTATAAGCAATATAAAAACACTTAATACATGGATGGTTTATAACAGATTTTAAAGTAGCTGTAACCTAATATATGGGCAATCTTGATGTTAATCTCCTCTCATAATGAATTCACAAGTGCATAAGCTATTTATAAATGCTTAATAATACTTAATAACACCCATATGTGTGATTACGTGCATGCACAAAGTATTTATTAACGAGTAATTACTATATGAAAATTCTGACCCAATTGTTAATGTGTTCAAAAGTCATGAAAACACTGTTACACATAATTACAACAATGTTATGTTACCAGACATTAACAGTTTATAAGATTAACAAATGCATTATTAAACACTATCTGCCTATAACTACATTACAGTATGATATAAACCATTGATTAAGTGTTCATATACTTAAATGCCATTTAAGTAACTCGAGAATTTGATGTATTATATTGCCTCAAATACACATATATAACATATAACCAAAGCCATGTAAAGCAAACCAAGATATTTCAAGCTTCATAACAAACTCATGCTGACTCCACAGCACATGTTCTCCTATCTGGACGAGGGTCAAACAACTCCTCCCAGAGAGAGCTGCAGGTCAGAACAGGGTAAGTTATGTATGAGCCAGGAACACACTGAGGGAGAAGGCAGCAACTGCATGGCATATCTCTCCAGGAAGTAACCTTGATGAAAAATTCAGTTGTTTGCAGCTCCTGGCGTCCCTCAGGCATGAATAAAGTGAGGCCCAGACAGAGAGAAAAGGCCTGGGCTCAGCTTGAAACTACTCACCGACCCACTGCTGAGGAACACACACACTAGCTAGCATTAGGAGATGGGCACGAATTAAACTTTAATCACGCCTCAAATAGATTAAGCGACAGGAGTCGAGTCAGCATTTCCAAGCCCTTACTCTGCCTCCATTGACCATCCTCCCTTGAAATCCTGCTAAATTAAATACCCACAAGTTCCACTTTCTTTGCACCTCAGATAAGTTTTTAAGCAAAATTACACGAAACAACCTTTAAACAAAATCAGCACACTCTTTCAGGTGATGTATAGATCTTTACAATTTAAGTGATCATTATTATTATTATCATTATTGTATGACCACTTAAGCAATTTTTTCTCACTGTAATCATTCCTCCTGTTAACACTAACCATTAGAAGATCCATTGCAAGTGATGGAGGCATCATCAATCAACAGGCATTATTTTGAACAAAAATGTATTTATAAATTTGTCTGGATATAATATGAGGCTTCAGACACCTGAGTTATCGGCATAATGTGGATATCCTCCTCAGTTACAATCTAATTAGTAAAAAAAATCTCCTTTGACAGTTTTTCCTGTTCAGCTGCAGTGGATGTATCATAACAAAAAGAAAGACTTCAGTGCTAATAAGACTAACTTTGAAAAAGACTTTAAACCCATTTTTGCATAGGAGAAGGGGGAACTGTGGATTTTGTTCCCCATCACTGACATTGTGAGCGCATGGCCAGCGTGATTAAAGCAAGGAAGAACAGGTGACAACATTCATTTGGAAACCTGACTAGAAGGAAGTAAATTGTGAACTTGTCACCCAAAAGTTTTTTTGTAGCTATGAATTTAACTCCCAGTAAATCCACTGACCAAGGCAACAACAGAGAAACCAATGCATGTAGCAAAAACTATTAACGTTTGGCTTTGGCAGTTTTTTCTCCCAGAAATTTCCCAGTATAGTTTTTTGAGTGGAGACAATCTGAAGTAAAAAAACAAACACTCAGCAATGTTTTTATTTTCAGTAACACGTCTAACAAAAGCCATTTCTACTGCTTTTCATGGTTGCCACTCTCTAACACATTCATACAAAAATGTTGACAATACATGGGCACCGCATGGAAATAGTCATTAAATATTCAGTAATAAGAGAACACAAACCTTCCCACCATTGTTCTTATCATAAATGAATGAGAAAATGTGGGGAAGGTGAAATCTAACGCTGAGCAATGAATAAAAAGCATTTCAAAAGTGTTCTTAGTTGGTTATTTATACATGAAATGCAAACAGTTTAGCAATGAAAATTAGCAGGTATTTTCTGGAATATTTCAGACACCACACTTGCTCTGAAATTTGACTCCAGAAATCTTATTTTTTTTAAAGTCAGGTTATTTTTCTTGGAAACGTGTGAACTAATCGGGACACTCTTTGTTTTTGTGCCTAAGAAAATGAGATTTCAGTCTCACAAACAGACTAGATAGGATGGAGATTTTATGCAGCATTGCCTTGTTAGCTTGAGTAAACAGATTCCTGCCTTTAACCTAGCAGGACTCACCTGTATCTTATAGCTAATCATTTTCAGTGTGTAGGAGCTGGATGTGTCTTTGTGCAGCTGAGGCTGGGTCAGGGTGAAGGATGACTGATATGAAGGGGTTGACCTGTCACATAGCATTTGACTTACTATCCTTGGAACAGGATAAAAGGGGAGCCAAATGTCAAGTGATACAAGTGACGCATCCTCATACACACGTATCCATGCTGAGCGGGTTGAGGAGATGAATGTTTTATAATAAAACCTAAAATCCCACCAGCCATTCTGTGGATGGCATGTAAAAACAGTAAGCTTATCATTTTCATGAAAATAATAGTCACTGATGGCACTCACAGTGTGTGTCAGCCACAGGATTTCCATGCCCTTTTGCATGAGTGTGTCTGTTCTTGCTGTAGGGCCCCTGTAAGCCCTTGGACCTCTTGGCAAAGCGTGGGTTGTGCCTGGTGGGGGGAGATGTGACGGATGCCGGAGCCTTAGAGCCTGCTAGCTGCTCTGTGAATTTTCCCAGACTCATTTGCATTCATAAAGAGCCTACTCCTTGTCAGAGTGTTTTCTTTTTTAGTCTGCCTCCAAAATCCCGTGCGACTCCTGGTGGGAGTGCGCCGGGAAAATCCGACTGTCAAAGACGACAAGACGAATGAATCCCTGTGTCAGACGTGTGTGGCTTCAACGATGACAGATGGAGGAGAGCTGTCCCTCCGTCGATCGGTAGGCTTCATTTTGGAATAAATAAATCTGAATTTCACCCCCTCCCATAATTACAAGTTGCTTTATTTGACAGCTAGCGCTCTGTGTTTGTTAATGAGAGTATGTGTGTGTGTGTTCGCATGTATGTGTGTGTGTGTGTTTAGTGGGTGGTGGCACTGACCAGGTGACAGCTTGATTTAATTTCACATGGGCGTGACTGCAGCGTTGATGCAGTGGTTTGCATCAAGACTCATTCTTGCCTCCAAATCAGAAACTCATGTTCACCTGGAACTGCAGGTGAAAGTAAACATGCAATTAAATTCCTCACCCCACTACTTTGCTACTTTTGCTCTGCTAAAAAGAAAAAGGTTGCATCTGTCTTAGCATCGGGAATGCTGACTGGTACACAAACCTGCACTATGACCTCTTGTGGAAGAAGGGTTGTGGCATCACAAGAATGGCTCCTGAAGGAATATTACTCTGGTTTCTCCTCCTTTAACAAATTAATGAAGTTGGACTTGTTGTGTGTTTGCAGCTGTGGTCCCTGTGAGTATCAATACATTCCACCTCACCACCAACAAGCACTTAAAGAGCACTCCAACTCTAATCTCGGTTTCAGTCCAGACTACAAATTGATTTTTTATTATTATAAACTGGGAGGGAATTTGAAGGTCGAATGCGTTTACCAGGCAGGTAGGGTCGAATGAAAGACGCCATTTCAAATGTACGCTTCAAGTGTCAGTACAAGTCTAGATTTTTAATGGCAGCAGTTAAATGCTATGTTGGTGGAAATACACTTCATAGTAGGGACTACAACAGGCAACAATCTGATACAATATGCAGTGCTTGTGTGATGTTATTTTACTGATTTCTATTGGTTTTAGTGTGTGTGTGTGTGTGTGTGTGTGTGTGTGTGTGTGTGTGTGTGTATTTAATCTAAGAGTGATGTTCTGTGATGCAATGCTGAGCAAAAGTCACTAAGTGGACAACAGAATACATATTATCTGGCATTAAGGCCTATCCCGAGTAAGGAAATAAAATAATAATAATACTTTTTCTTCAAATGTTTTAACAAGAATCTATTTCTCATGAGGTGAGAACATGTAGAGTATTATATTTGTGTAGAAAATTATAATCAGGAACTATAAGAATCACATTAGCAGCACAATCATTAGAAGTGTGTGCTTGGCGTTATAGTGTATCTTTTGTAGCATTTTCTTCATGCCAAACTTTAGGCTTGTAAGCATATTACATATTAAATGTAATGAGAGTATTGTTCTTTATATGTTTAATGATTCCTATGTGTGTATGTTTTTATATAATTTTATTGTGTTTGTTATAACTATATTACTTTAAATGGTAGAGGTCATTATTATTGATATACATTGTGTGATTTTTAACAGTTGTTGATTATATTCCACACAAACAAATGGGATCCAAACAAACAATTAACAATAAAGGTCACCCGTATAAAAAGTCAGAGTAATGATAAAAATAAATCTTTTAAAATAAACAAATCAAATCCTTCAAACTCAGATTATTTTCTTCTAAAGAACAAAACTATTTGACCATGAACTGCTGCTCCTGAAAGATCTGAAACATCAATTTCAATGATTTATTTAATGTAAAAAAGATGGGAAAGCAGTTATACAAGGCTTTGAGGAGCTTGTCATTTTTCCACAAAAACAGTAGAAAACAACAGAGCAAGTTGAATGTGAGCGACACAGATTTCATAAACCTCAAAGAACACGGTGCAAGTGGAGGATGATAAAAAAGGAGAACATCTGGTGAGTCGAGCACTGTGCCAGGACAAGACAAAGCCATGTGTCTGGCAAACACATACCTAAACACACACACACACACACACACACACACACACACACACACACACACACACACACACACACACACAGAGAGACACACACGCAAACATTTATTCATGCATGCATGCTCAAACCCTCCTGCCCCTGAACTTGCAAACAAGCAAAAATCCCCCTACACACACACACACACACACACACACACACACACCCACACACACACACACACACACACAAACAACCACGCACATTACATTCATTGTGCTTGCACTCACGCACAGCAGGGTGCAGTTAGAGGAAAAGAAAAAAGAAAAAGCAAAAGTAGGATGTGATTGGAGAGTCCACTGTTCAGACAAGACTAATCTGCATACTCAGAGGCTTAGAAGTGAATATGCATGAGAGAATAAAACGATATGCCTTCAAGCAGACCACCCGCTCTCTTTGGATTACTGTACCCACCTCCGAGCCTTTTATCTTCTTGCTGGCATGCAATCAAGCTGATTTAGTGTGCACTGGCTGATGGTTTTACACAATAGATTGGACTTAAGAGATGTTAACCTGTTGAGAAAGGGGAAAACAACACTGCCACCAAAGGAAAATGAAAATTTGAAAAAAGGATGATTTATGTTTAAAATTTCACCAAAATATGTACGGCAATTATCCTAGAAGGGTTTTTTGTGTGCATTTTCGTGGCTGATTCGGTTAACTGTGAGAGGATATAATCAACAGAAGACAGAGAAGCAAAACAGCAAGAGAACGTATTCGGGAGAACTGCACAGTATTAGACACAGAGCTTTGATGACCCATCAAATATTGAAGAAATGTCTGCTGTAACCATGAATTCACATTTCAAACAGACTTCCTCTAAGACTGTCCTCGCCAATGAATAAATATTTCATTTCAGAAAATAGAGTGGTCCTGAAAGGCACCATTACCAAACCCTAATGTCAAGGGGAAAAACATTCTCTACATTTAGTTGAAAGTTAGGGTGAAATGATAAGAGCCATCCATGCATAACACAATCTGATGGGGTAATGCATTGGCATCACATTAGCATGACTGTGTTTGACTGTGTGGCAGTGTGTGTAGGATTTCCCAAATGAGAAAAATGAGATACCGGAAAACTCGGAGCACCAGGCTTTTCAATTTATCAATTCGTGAGAAGGAACCAAAAAAAATGACTCAAAAATTCTCACATACGGCGCGCAAGTGGTCAAGTGCCACGTACGCAGCCAACTGCAGTTCGAATCTCAGCTGGAGGTCCTTTGCTGTATGCCACTTTCCCTCTCTCTTATATAATTTCCTGTCCATGTACTTTCAAATAAAAGGTGTCTGTGCCAGAGAAAAAGCTCAAATACAATCAGAATATTAACTAGAAATATTTGAGCAGTAATATCATTTTAGTTAATAATCAGATTTTTTTTTTGCTTTTCAAGCCACAAATATTCCTGAAGACACCAAATTACTTGGCTAAATATACAAAGTTTCTCAGAGGTATTTCAAAGCAAGCATTTCCAGTAATGTCACGTATTTCTAGTGAGGCTGAATGCGTGGGTGAAGTATAATTACAAGAGGGATTTAAATGAAATCCCTCACATTGGACTGCTTTACTCAAAAGTGGGCGTGGATATGGAGCTGGAGAGGACTGTTAGCCTCCACCCACATCTCCGTCACCTGCACTGTTAGATCAGGAGGTGGAAGACAGAGAGAAAATAAATTAGATGTCAACCACATTCTTAAGAAATGTAAACAAATAAATACATCCTCAACTGTAAAATCACTCTGCTAGTTACTACAAACCTAAAACTTTCAATTGTGGTTTGATATGATGGCTGGGGTTAGTTGGTTGCCACAAATCAAATGAGATTAAGTTATGCTTGTGCCCCCAAGTTCAAGACAAGGCATTAAATCTTTCATATAAAAGCAATCAAAAATTATTTTTTTGACATGTATTTGGCATACACCAATAATTAACTGGACAATAAACATGCTGAGAAGCGATTAAAACTTAGAGATTAATGTGCATGAAAAAAAGCTTCTCTTGCAATAATAAACTAAATGGATATAATATCTTGCGCAAGGCTAAGGTCTCAACTACTGACAAGTGATGAGGGGTACCCGTTTGGTTTCAAAGTAAGTAGAGATGTTGAGGAGGCAGGTAAATAATAAGTTACCATAATTAGTAAGAAATGTATATTTGCTTGCTGTAATTTGCCCTATACTGTACATATACAAATCACATTTAACTCAGTAAGTTTTTTCCAAAGCTTTCAACTGTATTTCATGTCTTCACTTGACAGAGTTTGCCAAGTTGTCATTGGAGATGGTTCAGCTTACAGAAATACTTGGCTAGTTTGAATGAAGGAAAGCAAGCCTGGTAATGTTAGCTATGTCCAACAAATAAAAACAAACACTGAGACTAAATAAACACAGATTTTCTCTTCTCTTGGGTTTGAAATTAAGGAGTGGCACCATTGTATTTAAAGGCAAGGAAGGAAAGCAGTGATCACAAATTTGCCATTAGATGCACAAATTATGGCAAATTAAAAATGTCTAAACTTGAGCAAAAACTACATGTAGTAGAGCCAGGAAAGGAAAAGAAAAAGACAAACATAACCAGAGACATGGTCAGCACAGACATAGCTTAAAAAATTGCTTAAATTGTATTCATATCAGTCTTCACCTATTATGCAAAAACAAAAAAACAAAACAAAACTGACATGCTGGTGAAGTAATGTCTTTTTTTGAGGGTGTAGGAGGAAATATGATCACTGGCCACACTGCATATAAGCTGTTGATTTAGAGTAATCAGAGTAATCATTTGATATTCTGACTTTAATTAGATTGTCATCTATACCAAGAGTAGTAGGAGAGGCCATTCCTGTGAAACACCACCTGGCTCTCGTCCACAGTTTTTGCTTTACAGAATGAAAGACAAAGAGAGAACGGGATCCACAGACAGAGATGTCCGTGGTGTGGAAATAGTTAAAGCCATAAAGATGTACAGTACCTCAGCCGTGACCCCATGCCCTCCTAGGTATCCCCCTGCGCAGAATTCTTATTCCCTACCAAACTGACAAAGTGTTTTTAATCTTTTCTTTCCCTCTCTCCTGGAGATTGGGGAAACAAAAATCAATAGCTCCTGGCAGGCGATCTAGCAGGCTGGTGAATTACAGGGTCTGCACTGCAACCAGAGCGCTGCATCACAGGGGCCTTGGAATGAGAGACCTTGGGAGAGGCATCAGAGACACGGAGGTTGCAGGGTCACTCTGGGTCCGCAGTCCGAGGAGCAGGGTATTTACTGCCTTGGCCAGCTCGCCCTGATGAAAAATAACTGCCACGCATCACGGAAAGAGGGATGGCTGAGGTGAGAAAGATGGGGAGAGAGACAGACGGAGAGATAAGACAGACAGGAAGAAGGTGGGTGAGACAGAGATTTCGGTCGTGAGTAAGCGAGCAGATGAAGTCTTGGGAGAGTTTACCACAGCTGTGATTTGTGTACATTCACGTCATGTGCTCTGTGCAGTACAGGTATGATGTCAAGCAGAAGACGAATGCTTTTTTCCTTCTCTCTCCCAAATGGGAAATGATTCATTAGCGTTTGGTGATTTAGAACGTGGCAGTGCTGGCCGATCAATATGCATGGGCCCATCTGTCAATACGTGATTTCTGCTGGTAATTAGCTGATGTGGGCCAGTGGTTGGGAATATTGCCTGGCAACTGACAGCCTGGTTGTTTCTGTCATCACTGGGGGGTGCACAGGTGGTAGTAGCTCACTGCCGATCGATAAAATACCGTGCTTCAAGGCCCAAACTGGGTTCATAAAGACATCCTCCATGATAAAATACAGAGTACAGAGGCATTTCTAAATTTTCATCCATTTTGATATGATGGATAATTTTGATGTATACTCAAAAACCAAAGTAATTCAAACCTGAAATCATAAATAATGAGAGAAATCTCTCCTAACAATGAAACTTGTAGCTTTTACGTTGCCATTTCTGTAAACATACATTTGCTCTAGAGGTGGAGACTGCATATCAGGCACTATTGAGAAAATGTGTCAGATCACTCAATTATAACAACTCGAGACAGCTGGCAGCGAGACAATTAGGAGTGTGAAAATGATAATGATGATTATGATGAACAAAATTTTTAATTGCTTTGTTTTCAAAGCGAGCGAATATTTAAAGGCGTCTGCAACGTCAAGCCTGTTTCTGGTGAATGTGAATTTCACCGTTGGTTCAGTTGTCTTCTCTAAATTGAAGTAACTTCAACAATGGATGGTAACAAACACACTAATGAAAAAAATGTGCACAGAAACCATCATTTTTATCCAGTCATCCAGTCAAGAAATATCTGAATCTTTATATCTGAATCTTTTAAGCTGCTTCCATTTAATCAACTAAGCCTAGATGCCAAATTAGATGTATTGACTTTGTTTTGGCTACTATTTGCTTTCCATTACACTGCTAGTAGCACTAAAGGGAGTTTATTGAACTGCACCATCTCATGTCAATAAAATGATGCAATCATTGAACTCTAAACATTAAACCCAGTGATATTTGCCTGTACTCTTTTGTTCTACACCTGACCTGTTATCTGTGTTTTTTTTCTTCATTCTATGCACAATACATGGGTCTTAGTTCATAAGTTCACTCACTGTGTAAAGCCAACATGCAGAGGTGTTTTGAATCTCTGCAGAAGGATGCCTCTCTGTCTCTCATTGGCATTTGCATATTAGAGTGTTTTCTGGGGAAAATGAGCTGTAGAAATTAATTCAGGATTAATTGGTGCCTTTATCTCGTTAGGACAATCTAATTTAGGGGATGATGGAATTGTTTAGACTCCCTTTTGCATAATTGGATTGCGGTGAATGGCTGTCATTACCGTCTTTTTAACATCGTCTGTGGGCCCCCTCTCTTTCTTGCAGGCCCCAGCCTCATAAAGAGCGATCATGTGTTACGCCGGTGTTTTGCTAACCCCTGGAACACACCAGCCATGCAGCAAGAGGAAAGCATGTGGCTAACCACACAGCAGTGATTAGCTCTCTTTTCAAATCCATTAGCATACAGCAAGCAGCACGCTGTTGAGGAGATTTCTTATGAACACATAAGCATGTGGCTAACAACATGGCGATGATCGACTGTTAGAGATAGTGATTAGTTTTTAGACTCAGCTGCTGTCATGCTTTGTGGGTTGTGGTGCTGACGGCATTACCTGACCTGTCAGGAGAACTGCACATGACACCTGAAAATCTCTCAATGCTTATTTTGAGAGATTTTTATTTTCCTTTCTTTTGTCCAACACCATTTCCGACACATTTTGCCCTTTCATTACCTCCACAATATCTCTGAGACAGTTTGCAGTGGGCTGTTTTTTTCAACGTGGGATGAAAATCAATAGAAGAAGTGCAAAGCTCATGTAAAGGATCACTCACTGGAATACCTGATCTTCTCACTTCAACAACATTGATGTAACTATGGAAACAAGTTCCCAGGATGAACAGGGATATGCCTACAGTATCTCCTGACAAAAGGCTTTTTTATATCTCTCCCAGCTAGTTACCCTATACCACAACACAGAAGAAGCTTATATCTGCTGCACCCCGCTATGATACCATCATCATTTTTCTGAAAGCACAAATTGTATAGATATTATTCTGCGGGCCGCTCTCTGGTAAACAAGGCAGAGTGAAATCTAATCTATGGTGCTGATACTCAGGCTGTGCCAGGCTAATTGAGTTGATGTAGTCTGTCCCTGGAGGAGCTGGACATACAGTAAAGACAGACTCTATCAAGTCCTATAGCTCATGTACTGTACTTACTGGAAGTGACTTACGCTTATTTTGTCACAGTTGTCTCCATGCAGATGAAAACTACTACTTTGTGCTGAAGTACAATATGATTACGTGTATGCTTTTATGAGGAATAAACAGCAGAAAAGAAACATGCTTTTCTGTCTTCCCTCATGTCCGCTGTCATTCTCTATGCTTCCCCCTGCATGTTCGTGATGCATACTGTGTCATGCTTTTGATGCATTTTAGCCCCCCTCTCCTCGTCTAGTGCCATTTCCATTCTTTGCATAAATGCAGTCTAACAGTATTAAGTATTCATGCGTGTTGGGGAAGGTGGTGCCTGTCCTTCAGGGTAAGTGTCAGGCCTGCGTGCGGCACAAGAAAAGCCCCGGGGAGAGGAGAACATTAGGATCCATCAGCCTGACAGACAAATCATTCTCTCATGTAAACATAAATATGAGGGTATGTTTCCACCACCATCCCACTATCTGTTGCTAGGCTACCTTGCATTAAGCAGTGTAGCTGTCCCTGTTCATTTTGCTCCAGGGATTCCAGCAATACCATCATATAACCTGCTGAGTCTTAATGAGAAGGCCTGCTCATATGAGTGGATATGAACATGGCTAGATGTGAAATTTATTCAAAACATAGGAAATTCAGCTGTCTGTCAGCGTAGTGGCAGCACGGAAATGTTTATGAATTTGAAGGGTTTTGGAAAAGAAGCTTTGAGGGGAAATATTTCTCTGCCTCTGCACAAACACACCTGACACAAGAAAAGGTCACAATGGATCAACACACACACACACACACACGCACACTTGCACTAGTGCAACACACACAGGCTCACACACACATGCACACACAATAAACAATATGTGGCAGTGAGCTCCATAAAGGTCATTTGTTGTTGAGAAATCACTGATCCCCAAATGCATTAACAAAGTCAATTAACTATTCTCCCACAAAGAAGAAAGGAGCCCATCTCCAATAAAAACAGAGCGCCAAGCGGCGTCCAAGCACCTCCACAATTACAACAACTGTGCGTCCCCAGATAATTATGTGAGCCATAAATGGAGGGGGGCTGTAGAAGGCAATGGTCACTGAGAAGAAAGAGCAGGGAGATGAGGGAAAGGAGCACCAACAGCTGGTTTGAATAGATTGTGTGTGGGATGAATTAAAAAGTTGAACCTTTCCTGGCCGTATTCAGATGTCTGCCTCTAGGTGATTAATCACGGCCGTCAGGACCTGTAATCCTTTTCAGTGTGAAACAAATGAAGCCACTGTCCTCTCTTCTCCAAACCACCCAGGGCCCAGGGCCACCAGCCCGCCTGCCTGGTCACAATACCTGAACCACAGAGAAGGCACCCTAGGGAGCAAGGATGTGTGGACACACTGTAATCGACTCCAAACATGATGGGATGAACAAAACCACCAGATTTCAACAAAATTGTATGGCACCTTTTATTGGTTTTGTGCATCTTCTTTGTATCTCACAGTCAATAGTGGAGGCAGGTGGCACAACTGCAGGTCCAACTGGTGAAACATGAATGGCACTGCTATAAAAGAAACACACCTTTTGAGCTGCACCTTTGTGTGTTTTTTTTAAAGAAGCTTGTGAATGGTGTCAGGGCATGTGAGCAGATTTCAGATGACAGAGTAGTTTTCTCTCTGACCGATATCAGTTCTTTGCTTGAAGCTGCTTTAGTCAGTGAACTTCATGTCACGTTCCTACATGGTGGTAAACAGCTGATCTAGTTAAGAAAAGACAGTGAGAAAGTCAAGAGCCAGCAACACTGAGGGCCGGGGAGAAGAAAGTGTGTCATCAGCATAAAAATAGAAGCCTGCTAACGAATTCCTAATCATATCCCCCATTTCCTCGAGGGGCTATGCTAAAGAGGTTAAAACACCAGCCGGTGGATGAGAATATGTGGCGCATTAGCTCTAGAGATTATTTCTTGGCATTCCAAAGGTTTTCCATGTTGTTGATTGTTAAATTCACCATTATCTCCTGAGAACTACAAACCATAGCTATTCTCTGTGCAGCCATATATCCTTTCTGCAAATGTTAAACATGCAATATCAGAGAGTAATTTCTACTCAGTCTCTAACACTAGTGAGGATATCAAGGCTGCTTTGCGCCTACTTTATCAATCAATCAAGTGAAAATAATATCTTACAAGTAAAATGCACCACTTGAGCTTGACTGAATGAAGTAATGCTTGTGTGGCTTTTACAAGTGAATAAATTGAATGGCCTTCAAAAAAGAGCCCACATACTGAATCTAATGGTGTATCTGACCTCGGTGTAATCACCTAAAAAAAAAACTTAGTATTAAAAAATCCTTTGTATTCATCAAAAGGCAAATGTCAGTGTTCCCACTGAGTTAAAGAGTGCTTTTATATGTGTGAAAGGTTGTGAAGGTAGTAATTCAGTACAGCTTCAGAGAGTGGTGTATGTTGGCAGCATGGGAGACTGTGGAGAATGGTTCACGGACAGCCGTTTCCAGAGCCTTTGTGTGTCTCTGTTTGACCAGGCGTCTCCTGGTCCACAGGACCACAGCTTCAACACATCTAGCAAAGGAACAAAGCAGCCATTATTAGCCCTATCTCATCCCCACCCTGCCTCGACTCACTGACACCCAGGGACAAACAGTGGCAGGGCCCAGTCGTTCTGTTTTGCTGGGGGACTCTGAAGCGGACACTGAAGCGGACTGGGAGGTCCATTAAACACTTAGACGACACCTTAGCTGTGGACAAACATCGGCACAATAGCATGCAGTGCTGGTTGCCACGGAGATGGGAGAAAACAGAGTACAGCGCCAGTGGTGACAAAGGAAGGGAGGGATCAGGCATCGTGGGCCACTGGAAACTGAAAAGCTGCCCTGTGAAACACAACACCCTCTTTACTTTGAGTCACAAACAGTATATACTTAAAGCATCCATTCAGTGACATGTAGAGAGCGTCACTACCAACAAGTCAAGCACCTTCAGGATCTCTGCACAGAAATTATACTACATAGTTAGTCTTTACTTAAGTTACCCCCCAAGTTGATAATCATGGACTTTAATTAGTTATATCTGTTCTTAAGGGAATAATTAATGAGTTCATTAATGCATCAAACCTACAGATGCACAATATTGGATTTTTGTTGATATCTGATATTTTGAAACTCATTAATTGCTGAGTGCTGATACCAACACATGCTTTTTTTCCACCTAGCGAGAACATCAAGTCTCTCCTGTGCTATCATGCTGTCCTACGTACAGATGCAGATATAAGATACTTTTCCAAATGTACACATTCATTGGTGAAAGCATGAAAACTGCTTCAACTTAGATTACATGTAAAATAGGTTGTATTTAGTTGTATGTAACATTTTCAAACTGTAAGATTTATCCTACAGGCTATGATGCTCCCCTAAGACAATCTTTGTAAAACAAGTAAATAAATGTAACTCTGTCCATAGGGATCATGTAAAAATAAGTGCATTGTACAACATATCAATCAGATATAAAAACAAACAAAAAACAAAACACTACTTTTACTTTAACCCCATTAAGTTTGTAACACTTGTGGACTTTTACTTGAATGAAGGACTCTTAGATGGAATGGACTATTTTCACATCAGAGTCATTTTGCAATTGAACTTTATCAATTACATGGCATTTCCAGTCACAAAAAATACCATTAATTACTTAATTTAAAAGTAAGGGGATCCATCATTTTGTAAAAGTGCACGTATGAGCACCGGACATATTTTGAAATTATTCTGTGGTTGCTCGTTTCATCCTTTCATCATCTAAAAAAATTGCAAAGCCATTGTTTTAAAAAAAGATACTTTAAATTAAATTCAAACTTACTATGAGAATATTTATCCAGTACCAGAGAATAACGCTCCAGTGCTCATATGTGCACTTTTAGAAAATGATTGAGTCTTGAACAAAACTGAAACTGGAAAAAAAACTGGTATGAGATGAACTGATCATAGGTGACTTGATTTCAGAGACAAACACTGACTATGACTGGAAAAGCCCTTTAAATCCTTTACCTCTACACCTTGCAGCTACATCCCCAGGACTCATGTCAAGCAGCACAAAACTTGTTTATAAAAGACTTAGTTACGCATGTTAACAACACAAGAGCCAAAATCCTCTCAGTGCCCTCATTTCACTGCTCTTTAAATAAACAACATGGTGCTAATATCCACCGACATTCATTTCTTGCAATGGTTTTGGTGCATTTTACTTACTTTTTTTTACCCCTTTAAAACTCTTAAACTGTGCAAATAATCCCCTTACTTTTAAATAAGTAATTAATGGTATTTTCAAGGATTCTTGTTTTTATAGTGATCTTAATATCACAACATACATTACATATCATTCAGTGACTAAAGACATGCCATGCTCTGTGGTGGGTTTACAAAAGACCCAACTGACTTTAAACGATATTTGACTACATGTAGATCTAATTTTAATAAAAGTAATGATCCTCAATTTATTATTCAAGATCTTAAGTGTATACATTATCTCTTTATTTGGTTGTGTTTTCATGAAAATGGAAGCATTAAATGCTTCACTGGGCGAACTTTTCAACAGACTAGCACAAGACAAGAAGGTGCTTTCAGTCTCAAGGTCTACATGAGGGACAGCTTACACAATAAACTGGGTGTTTACGATAGAGATAAGTGTGTGAGTTGCCAACAATTATCTCGCATCTTAGGCTGAACATCTTTCAGAAATTAAATGATGTATGTAAAGAAGGTAAAAACATAATTGTTTTTCTTATTTCGTGAAAAGCTGACATTTAGGAAACACTTGTTTTTCATTGGACAGCGATGATAAGTTGTTACAAATGCACATGCTAATGTTGCACTATCAATCTGTTAACAAGAGCTGCTTTTGTTTATTGGTGATTGATGTCTCACATTACCGACTGCTTTGATTTGTGGTATGGCCACAAATGCACTTCAGTTTGTCACATGGACTGTGGTTCTGATTTTGTACATAAATTGTGAAAGTACAAATGACTGTGGTGAAGAGAGTGAGATGAGAGAAAATTAAAATGTGTGCGCACATCAAGGGGCGTTTCTGTCAGTGCCTTTGCTGGATGTGGATATGAATACTATGAATAAAAGCATTGTATTACAAAAGTCCCATTTTCAAAAATCCCAGGAAACTTCTGAAAATAGACTTGATTCTGCAAAGTTTACATTCTGTACTAAAGCAAACACAACAGACCACTAATATGTTGGGTATTTGCATTAGCTGGTGCAAAAGGTGTAGTGTCGCATTTTATACTGTGCGTCTAAGTCTGGAAATGCCACATATGATACCCATAAATCATAATCATAAAGTATTCACAAATGAATGGAATTGGGGTTTTGACTTAAGATGACGATTTCAAGTGTAAATCCAATTCAACACTGCCAAATTAAATTGGACATGTTAGCTGAGGTGGCAAATATGCTTGAATTTATTGAGGGTATTGTGGAAACTGGCCACATACTCAACAGTTTTTCTAGCTCTGATTCAGTTTTCATTTAATATGAACTGTACGTGGTGATTTATTGTGCTTTTCTGCATCACAGGCTTTTGCTTTTCAAGCCTGGTTTCTGTCTCTTTTTCACTTACGACCGGCGAATAAAATCCATCGATACAATCATCCCCTCTGACCTCTGAATCTGACAGCATGTCTGCTAAACACTTCAAATATAAGACGCCAAGAAGTCCCCACTCTCTCTCTCTTCCGCAGTCTCTTTCTCTCTTTCTTTTCCCTGTCCTCTCTTCCTGTACTGCTGGTGTGTACAGCTCTTCTCTCTCCACCTGCCTGAGCTGCTGTGGCCTTGTCTGAATACTCTGAATTCCCAGTCCACTGCAGTGTATCCGCCTGGAAACACCACAGATGCCAGCACTTGGTAAGTTGCAAAAAAAAAAAAAAAACAAGGAAAGTGATGGGATGAAGATGTCAGTTATGGCAAATAGCACTCTGTCACACTCTTATAACATCTCTGTCACTGATTATCAGACTGGAGAGTCACACACACACACACACACACACACACACACACACACACACACACACACACACACACACACACACACACACACACACACACACACACACAGGCTGATAAACAGAAATAGGCCTTTGAGAAAAGCTAAGCAAATAATGACACTAAAGGAACCAGATGAGGCAGATTTGAAATTAAATTTTAAACTTTGGAGGAGAGATGGACAAACTCCAGAGTGCCTAAAGAAAACAAACGGAGAACCCTTTTTTATCTAATTTATTTCTGTCCAGACAGGAGTTTGAGCGGGACACAGTCAAGGGAGGGTCTAAAACACGTGGATTGTTTTTCTTGAGGCCTTCAGGGTGGGAGAAAGGAATCACGGGGTGAGAAGTCAAGGGGAGGACAAGGTGACTGATTGAGCAAAGGCATTAGGTCAGCATCAGGCAGCTGAATCAAACCCAACGAAGACCCTCCTCACAACTAACTATGATCAAATACATCACCTGGCTCTGTCAACACATGCATCCTGCTGGATGCTATATCATTTCCACATGTGCACATGGGCCGAGCTGCACAGCTAACACACATTAACAGGCTTATCAGCACGCAGCTCACAGCACAGCGCTGACAACAGTGGTGTTTCGGTGGAATAATGGATGCATGAAATCAATCTGTGATTTCAAAAGGTCATCATGTGCAAAGCTCCCGGCGCAACAAGAGGAAACCCTATCGTCTCTGAAAGAGTCCGCACAAAAAGATTCAACAACAGGACATTAATTGAAAATGGGCTAACATGAGTTAAGTTGTTTTAAAATTCAAAATGTGTGTGCTTTATACATTAGCCAGATAATTAATGTGCAGCAATCATCACTAGCTGCTATTGGGATGAAAATTAATCTACACCAATCGCTCCATTTCAAAGAAAATGCATTACAAAGTACATGATTCTTTTCAGCATTCTTCCAACATTCATCCACAGTATTTTCAATACAGAATTCAATTATGCGGAACACCTGAACAAACAATATCTCACAGCCAATTATTCAGCGCCTTGGAAACCATTGGCAAACAAATTAGCAATGTTAATGTGAGAGAGTGTCTTGATATTTTTGGCTGTGTGTGTGTGCTGCACAAAAGCAGCAGCAGCAAAGCCCCCCCTCGCTCTCCAGTTTTTTCGGCTATTGTTGACTGATGAATTAAACAGATTGGACTTGATTTGCGAATAAAAAAGGAAATTTCAGGTGTCCGTCTGCCCTCACTCCCTCAGATGAGACTCATCCTCAGCATGCGATCACAGAGTTCTGTGTTCGTTATTTTCAGAAGCATCTACATCATAAAAATGATGTTTTTGAGTACAGACAGCCATATTTCAGCTTCAGGTTAGGCAATGCTATTGTGGTTGGCATTTCAGCTTCCAGACAGAACAATGAAAAGCTACCATGAGATATCTTGGCAAGGCTATTGCCCTGTGTATTGATTGGGCAAAGGCCCAACATCCCCTCACTAAAAAGAGATTAAAATATCAGACTTGTCTAAGACATTTATGGAGTCTGTGACCTCAGCCAATGCTAAAGTGGAGTACATACATCATAGTCCATCTCTGTAAGCTACACTGACTCTTGAGTAGCTCTGACAGAGAGAGGAAAGAGACTGAACACTCAACTGCATCTTCATGGGTGGATACAGAAGGGATTTAGCTACAAATTATGGGTATAAATCACCTTAGTTGTTGTTTCATTAAAAATTCACACCACGTCCTTGCATGTAAATGTTTAACACTGTGAGCTGTTGTCTGGGATGCTTCTCTTACACCTTTTTTGGTTAAAATGGATGAGATAGATTCTGTGGGAAAGGCAGGAAGACAAAAGCGTGAAAGATGTGTGTATCCATTCACAGCTCCAGAGGACCTTCATTACAGAGCAAGCAGGTCCTGTCAACGTCTTTTCATTACATGGTCCCATATATCCACCCCTGGTGTCCAAACAGTCCGCTCTGTCGCCTGTCAAGAAAAGGCACTCTCAGGGAAAGTCCTCCTATCTCCCCGATCCCCCTCACCACGCCTGATTCTAGACTGCGAGGCGGGAGAGGCCAGGCAGAAAGGGAGGAATCGTGTTTGCCATCAACAGCTCAAGAGAGTAGCATGGCAGCAAGATTGATGACACCCTCCCTGAAAGTAACAAAAGAACTCCTGTGCACGAGGGCCCGCTTATGGGGCTTGATAGAGTTGTCATCCTCTTAATAAACAGCTCTGATATGTCAGCAGCAGGGACTATATCACGTTCACCCACCAAGCCAATGGCAGGACCACCTACTGGCATCACATCACATCCACTGTGGACCCCTATGGGTGTCAGCAGGGTGTCCAGTGGAAAGACATACATAACAAAAAAATTCCTATCTTTTGATTTCATTGTTGAGATTGAAGGCAAATGATGCAATAGCACCTGAAATTTTTGTGGTTGAGTTATCTGTGCAATATTAGCAGGTGGCATTTTGTCATTTTGAGAATTCTAAAAATAAAAGAAGAGAAAAAGTTTAATAACAGATGGAAGATAAGAGGTTTTCATGGGGAGGCAATGTATGGTCACAATGCAAATAAAACCCAAAAGGTTTTCACAACAGCTACATGCAACATGTATGCGCAAGAAGAGCAAATAGGATATTAACACAAAAAATAAACAAATTGCTACACAAATCATAGTATTCATTTTAACAATTAACAAGACCCATAGAAATAGTAGCAAATTATTAAAGCAATTGTTTAAGAAATAATTTGAAATTTTGGGAACTATAATTATTTGCAATCTTGATAAGACTAGCTGGTTAGTTAAGCTAGCAAGGCTCTAACCAAGCGTTTAAAAAAAAATCACCTTCCAGCCATCAAGCGTTACTAAACAACATGTTATATTTTGTTTCTTTAATGCAAACAAAAACTGAAGCATGAACACCACACATGCAGTTATACAGTATGCTGGACAATTTCTTCGGCAGGAGTAAAGATTTCCTGGAGTGTTGCTGTCACCATGAGGTTGCCAGGAAACCAGCGGAAAAAGCAGGTGTTACATAGTGAACTTTTAGAGGTGCTAGTTTTTGTTACCCAGTTTACAGTCTTTATGCTAAGCTAAGGTAACTGACTGCTGGCTGACTTCATGGTATCAAGGTTCTCATCAGGAAAACGAACAAGCAAATCTTCAAAAAAAAAAAAAAAAGTCAAACTCTTCCTTTAACTTCAGCTGCAACAAGTTCACTGTAGATTCACCGGATTTCAAGTAAGAGTCATCATACCATCAAAATTGTTGTATATTGCCATACCATCATGCTACAGTAATTGCTTTTGTCAGATACTAGTTCAGGCATTATAGATAACTAAAAAAATAGATATAAAAATATTTATTTATTTTTCACAGTTCGAAGACAGAGGGACCAGAAGCAATGAGACTATAAAACCAAAAAAACTTTCTGCAAAAATCACCGGTCGCTGAGAACTACTATGACTGTTCAGGGTGTACTCTGCTGATGTTTCTGTTTTCCTTATACACAGTCAGACAATAAATCATGTGACTTACTGTAGCCTACATAAAACAATCTTACCATTATCTTTTTATAATCTTGCACATCACTATGTGCTTATGTGTGTATATTTTCTAAGTTAGAAAATAGTAACAGTAGATTGGTTAAAAAAAGTATTAATCACATTACAATGACCGATGGAAAGATGCAGAATTTGTAAAATTTGACTGCAACTATATGACTTCATGTTGAATGTTTGAAACTGAAAGGGAAGTGGAAAAGTGACTAGAATTTGTAAATGACCACAGAGAAGAAATATATAAGGCTTATTACATTAGCTAACATGGCTATAATTTTATAGTTTCCTCTTTAATCTGCAGTGGTACAAACTAAAATTACAATTTGCAGGAGCATGAAATCTGTATTCACTGCTCTGTTTTAGAGACAACATTCAATTTAAAGACCAAAATTAAATAAAAGCAGTACATTCTTTCAGCTGTTGACATACCATAAGAATGTGATAGACCAGGATGACAAACACTCAAATTCATACTGAGAAAATGGAGCAAAAAATAATTTTATATAGTCTGCCACTTACAATATTCACTTATATTTCAGCAGAAATGTTGTTGTCTCTGTCACAATTCAATCTACAGCACACTCCCCACATACTGTATAATACCTAGTTAAAGTCAGCAGGGTGTGAAATGGTATTTGGAAATAAATGAAACAGACTATGAAACAGTGGAGTTGGGAGATATTGCCATGTCAAGATGACAGACAAGTCTTGGACTGGAGCAAAAAAGTTATTATCCCAAAGAGGAGCAAGGCTGGATTAAATATAACCCATGATGCTTCACACTGCTCTGCCTTCATTCTCGCTGATACCGGCGAGGGAATATAGACAAAAATCGGGCAAAGGCAACAATCCTTGCAGCAGCCAGTGCTCCCGCTGATTTTCATTCGAACAATCAATAGTATTTCATGCTGCCATGCCAATAAGGGTTATTGCAAAGTGTTTGGTTATTGATGCTCCATATAAAGTGCTTTGAAGGAGGTTTAAAGGAACAGAATCCCTCGAGGCTCCTCCTGGCCTGATTTACAGCTGAACTGATGAGTCACAGAGGACATGCTGGGCATTGAAATAGCGACAAGTATGTTGTCAGCCTTATTAATTTTTAAGGTAGAGCATTGTCCTGTGGTTTGTAGAGGACATGATGATATATGACGGCCGGGGGATTGCTGGGGTTAGGGCCTAATTGTTATAGGGTTGAGTGGGGTGAAGGTGTAAGATGTGTGGAAGGTTATTCATCACGTTTGCGCTGAGTGACGGAGCTAAAAAAAAAAAAAAAACAGGTGGTGAGTTTTAAAGTCTGGAGGGAAACTTTGTGCTGCCCTTCACTGTGTTTATACTGCTCCTTCTAACTAAATCCAGCCTTCAGTAGTGTCTTTTACTCCAAAAGCACCTTTCTCAATAGAGTATACAGCAGAAACAGAATAACATAAACATGTCTTTCTCTGTATTTTCATTTTCTTTATTAAAGGCCTAACTATATTTTGACAGATTACATCTAACACAACACAAACTGGACATGTATTAACTCACTCTTCTAGTGAGTCGATGATATTAACTGGAGAATTTAAAATTACTCAGTTAGACCTTTACTTCTCTATTGAATGCCCATTGAAGGGTCATCCCATAAAGAAACATGTACTGGTTCAGGGAAAACATCCCCTTGTTTGCTCATAGAAGGACCTCAGTTTCCAAATGCAGTCCTGCACTGGTAGCTGCTGCCCTCTGTTGGAGTTGGGAGGTACTTTTTTCAACATGCAAGTAAATCTCAGCATTTTGTTTGTTATCATGTATGTGACTTTTGTTGGTGTTTTTTTTATTGTGTTCATCTATATGATGAACAACAAACATATTTTGAGTGGATGGAACTTTGACCTATCCCTACACCTGAAATTTTTCATTATGAGTGTGTATACATACATGTATGCAGATGTGTGAGTGATGATTATGATATGAATGACTACATGTAACATATATTGCAGCAGTAGTAGATTAGGTTTTTGATCTCGATAAAATTTCCTGAATGAATAAATAAGGCTTGACCAACATGAAAAAAAATAAATGAATCTTATTTCAGTTCTATTGTGAAATACGAAGTCTACTTGCTGCAATGGTATATTCTGGTTAACAGCAGCACAACCCAGTATACCACCAGTCTATGAGGTATTTCAGACTATTTCAGACAATGAGCCATGTTGTCTTGCTGATTTTCATTATCTAGCCAGTCACAGAGTGTCTTTGAATCCAAGAGTAATTCCATTTTAGGGGAAATAAAAAAAGAGATGTACGAAAGCTTTCAGTAGAATTTGTAGGAATTAGGATAATCTACTGTTTCTAAATATTGGATAATTTTTCATGATTTTTCTGCTTTCATATTTTGTTTTCAGGAGAAGCTTTATTTTTGTTTTCTAATTGGCATTTTGGTAGTATAAGCTACAATTTGATTAAATTATTATTATTATTATTTGAGTAAATAAAACTTAAATGCAGCCCTCATATAGTAGCAGGTCTGAGTTCCCTATCATGCATAAATGCATCTTTATGACCTGTGGCACACACTATGTTTTGACATAATTTTATTGGATTTTTTTTTTGATTAAATCTCTCAAAGAATGACTGAAATAAAGTATAAAATTAGAATGAGAAAAAATTAAAGACATTTCCCCTGTTCTTTCACACAGCCTAAAAGGTTTTGATCCAGTTTTAGTTGAGATGTGGACTATTTATCTCCAGCAGAAGTGGGCTTTGACAAAACGAGGTCCAACAAATCTACATATTTACTGAACTTTTCCCATTTAAGTCTGATTTTACAAATACATCATTAATATACCAAATCAGAAAAAGGGAAAATACCAATATAGAAATAAGCGCCCACATAGTCTCAAAATATATCTTCACACTGTATGTGAATGTTTTTACTCTCTCTCTCTCTCTCTCTCTCTCTCTCTCTCTCTCTCTCNCTCAAAATTAGGGCCTGATTCACAGAAAACTCACAACAGACTGGTGAGGTTACTTGCATCGTGCCCTCAGGCAAATGTGGCAATGAATAAGCTGTGAAAACTCAACATGTGTTGCTTGAGAACAGCGAGTCGCTTAACCCAGGCTGAGATTTCATCATCCACCAGGAACATAACCTGAATCTTTCAGCACCTAAAGTAACAACAGTAATTTGAGTGTATTTCGCAGTTTTTCCTCAATTTAAGTGTGACAATCTGAAGAGCTTCTGTTCTAGGATATCCAGCTTGAACATTTTATTGAATGATTTCATGCAGATAAGAGCTTTGGATTAAATAATTGACTGAACGTAACCTGAATTCAACCAAAATTCAGGATGAGAAATTCAAATTTAATATTTGGGCTACAGAGAATAAGAATTTGAGCCTCTGTTTTATCGAATTACATTATCTTAGCGAATGCTTGCCTAAAACACAAGAGGAATAACAATCCTTCATAATCTGGTTCTTCAAATTTGAATTTTTTTCATCTTAAATTGTGTTAGAAATTGAAAATTTCCCTCATGCTAAAGTTGATAGTAAAAATATTCTATTTTGAATTATAACTTGTGTCCAATATTTTTAACATTTAACATTTTTAATATCACATCTATTCCTTTTCTCTCATTGAAAAAAAGGTGAAGGTGCATATATTCTTCATTAAAATGTTGATTCTCTGTGTTTTTGCACTGGAGGCAAATTAGATGCACGAGTTGCATACTGCGCCATGATTGGCTCCAAAAAGCCTCCTAGTGTAACATGTATTGCAGTAGTTCTTGATTAGTCTCTTGATCTGAATAAAATTTCTTCAATAAATAAAGCTTGACTAACTTGAAAAAAAGATGTATAGTAACACAAATATGCATATTTTTAAGCTGCAGTATTTGGAAGTAGGCTACCCAGAGGAGATATCAAACATGGAAATTCAAGACACACAAATTTACATAGGCTTTCTTTAAATTTCTAACACAACAAAAACAGGCAAATTATCACTTACATCAGAAATTAATAATCAATTAACTATTTTCACATCAGTTTTATAAACTGAAAATAGCATCCTATTTTTTTAAATCAAAAGAAGAAATGACAATGTTAGGGGGTTGGGTGTCTTTTTAATGGGTAATGTGAAAACTAATGTTAAATACAGATGTGTTTCATTTTTGGGAGTTAAATTATGGAACGGACTTCATGATGATTTGAACTTATGTAGATCTCTGTTGAGTTTCAGCAAATCATTGTTCGTATTTTTCTTCTTTATATTACTGATATTCTGGGTTAATTTATGGATTGTAATGGATAAGCCTTGGCTTCAGCCTATTCCTTTTTTGGTTACAGAAATTTATTTTGTGAGAAAATTGTTTAGTGCAAGCATGTGTAGAAAAAAAAAAGTCAGCTGATTGCGCAGAAGTCTGTAATGTATTTTGTAACCAAAATAAACCATTCATTCCTCTTTTAGTCTACCTGATTGTGATTACTGTGATTCAGGTGGAGGGTTATTCTCTTTCTCAAGCACTCCAGTGGTAATAACTACATAAATAAAATAAATACCTCATAGTTCTTTGAGTGTTTCTGTATCACAGTCAGTCGCCATCCTCTTCATCTGCTGCTGTGGGGCAGTCCATAAGGTGGTGCTGTACACCCACAGAACAACAAAACAAAACCATAACAGAAGGTTATCATGTTCATCATCATGTTTCAATGTATCTCTAATGCATTAATTATCATATATGTGAAGACATGCTTGTCTTGCTAAAAAAAATAATGAATTAACAAAGGAGGATAATTCTGTGTCTATATTCCCATACATGGAGGAGCCTGGTAATACTGACGCTAATATTTTTGATGCACCTGGCAGAGTAAATTTGGCAAATTTATTTGTATAGCACGTTTTAGCAACAGGGCAACTCAAAGTACTTTGCATACATTGTAAAAAGGAGAACATAAAAAAGTAAATTTAAACAGAAATTTCTTAAAAACACACACACACACACACAATACAAACAATTAACACTTCATGCTCACCAATCTGAATCCAGCGTATTGCAGTGCCAGAGGGCAGCAGGATACATGATAACACAGGTGTGTGGTTTCACACAGTGTCCTGGTGCATTTCTGCCTCTAAAGGCAAAACTAAATGTCAATGCAACAACATCTGTGGCCAGAAGCTGCTACAGAGCTTTGATGAAGACATCCTTTTATCTTCAGAAACAGGTCCAAAGAGGTATCCAGCTCCAGCCCCAGTCCCAGGTGGTACAGCCTCAGGCCCCAAAAAAAAATCCTCATAAGGACCCCAGCTTGAGTATTGGCAGTTGAGCCTGAGGAGAAGTATTCACGCACCAAGTGTGGTCTGGCAAGAAAGGGGAGACTGGATTGGCAATTATGGACAAACGATGACACAACAGTTTATGAATTCAAACATGTGAAAGGCAGTATTTGGATAGGTCTACTGTTTTCATCGCGAATCATTTAGTCAATTTCAGACTGCAAGGCCTCAGACTGTGTAAAAATATGGTCGTAACCCATTCACAACCAGTGGTCTCTCTTGAAGCCTCATGTTTAGTATAGTATTAGGGTCGTCCCCGTTTTGGATTTCTGAATAAGTGAGGTAAGTTATTTGGAAAATTGGCCATATTGAGACGAACGAGTTGAGCTGACTACCAGTTGCTGGCCTATTTAGTAGACTAGGTTAATTGTGCTATGTAAGCGATGTGGGTGTAAAAGAAGGAATAAAACAGTCCAAAGCGTGGTGGGTTTTCCTCATATTCCAACCTTTGCCTATAAACACAAACTCACTCTTACACTAATGCTTATTTTCGCTAGTTAGGAAAACAGAAGCAGGTTTAACCCATTTATATATTTACCGTTCACATCTGACAGAGGGCCTGAACGCGACCAAACATAGAAGAAGACTTTTTAGATGACCAAAGGTTACTATTAACTCTCATGAACTGCAAACACACGGAAAAAAATGACGCTATTAGTAGCTACTATGGGCTACTCATGTTCACTTTGATACCCTGCCTTATCGTCTAATTTAAATTAAATGGGACCATAATTTACCAAATAGTCTACTTGAAGCTAGCGATTGAGCCAGAAAACCCCTTGTAAGACTGTTTACTGAGGCAATAAATCAAGTGAAAAGTACGATCATTTCCTCAGTCATAGACTTTTTAAATTTCATTTTGGAGCCAGTAGAATCAGTTTAAGGGACTTCCACATTGGCTTTACTTTCATATGGATGTAATGCACATTTTAGACCAGACCCAGAACTAGATCCCACCCTCCCCTCCCCCCACACACAAACAACAATAATAGTAATCATCATATTGTTGGCTATAGAAGGCCTCTCTTTTGCATTCTGAAATTGAAAAAG
>JANJYP010144353.1:0-16220 GCA_024605115.1 Rastrelliger brachysoma
TAATCTGATTTCTCGAACAAAAACAGAGACAGTTCATTTGGCGAACCATAGAGGGATGACACAGTTATCTTAGCATAAGTATGTCCACCTTTTTACAAAAAACTATGTTCAGAGAGTGAGGACCAACCAACATATTTTGACTTGTTTCAATGTCAGTTTTAGTTTGACTTATTTATTATGATATGAATGTTTCACTACAAGTAATGATTATATTTACATCCATTCTTCTGCACCGCTACCACAAAAAAAAAAAAAAAAAAAACTAATTGCAAAATCTAATTAAATGTATACAACTGCATGAAATCTTCCACCCGTCCATGGTGTCATCTCATTCGGCAGTCAGTGTGTGCTGTGAATGGTTCTGGCCCTGTTACCCTCAACAATGTAAGTGGTTTGGAAAATGAAAAAAATTAAAATGGATGAGAAGATGGACTAGGTTTCATTAGTACATGTAAAAGCACATAAAGAAAAACACATTTTCTCTGTTGTCATTGCTCTGTATGTTTTATATACCTTTATACACTGTTGCACCAAACAATCTGTGTAGAAACGTGAGAGAAAGACAGATTGGCAATGAGTTCACTGACTCACACAGTACAACATAAAAAACAAATGCAATCACAAGCATTACATGAAGACGGTCCTATGCACATATTTTTTTTCCTAGTGTGTGCTGTGCTTGTCTGTGTTTGCATAAGTCTGAGTATGTCCAACAGCCCACATCTAACCTTTGAGGAGATACTGTCTGCTTACATTTATTCTCTTGGATTTCTCCCAGACCTCAAACCAAAACTTATTCTGATCATGAGAAGTAGGATAGAGGCACACACAACAAGATAGATTATATGTGAGAGAGTGATAATATGACAGAACAAAGAAAAAAGAAAGGAGGGAAAGCGAGAGTGATGTTTATGAGTGTTTGTATATCTGTGTTTGTGGGTTTAAGAGCATTCCTGTATGCCCCTTTGTTTGTCTGTTCATTGTGTATTAGAGAAATTGGAGGCAGGCCAAACCTTGTCCTGCATTTTTTAACCAAAACTGGGGTTTTACCCTCTCTGACAATAAGATAGCTGGTGATTTGTGTGATGCTATTTTTAACATAGGAACATAGGCTGTGTTGACCTTTCAGTAGCTGGAAAAAGAGACCTGAAACTGAGAGAGGAGCTATGAGAAGGTGGGTGTGGTGGGGCTCCAGTGTGTCTTCAGGGTGTGTGGACGGTGTCAGATGAGCTTGACCTGCTTTTAAGGAGAATGCAGTGTAATAGAATGCAATGTCCAATGCCTTGTGAAATCTGGTCCAGACACTCAAGTCGCTTTCTCAAAGATCAGCAGAAAGCCCAGCTCAGGCTTCAAGATGGAAAGACGAGATCAGGTTAACACAAATAAGGGAAGAGATATAGATGGTTTCTTTTTTCATATTCCTGAAACACTTCCAAAGTCATCTTGGCATGGAAATTATTTGTATGACAGAAGTAAATAAACAAAACAACTTGGTCTTTATCACAGTTAAGACAAGTTGTCTTACATGATAAGCCAGTCAGAACACATACCATAAAAAAGATAAACTAGTGACAAGTCAAAATAACGAGTGCAGCTAAGTCAAAACACAAGTACTGATGCATAAAGCCTCCCTGTAAATGTATGTAAACTAACTTTTATCTGGTGCTGTTGACTCCTTCTCTTTATTCTTAGTTCGCTGCATCAAATATCCTCTTAAGTTTGAGCGGGGCACAACCTATTTCCATCCTCCTCTATGGGCAAACATACTATAACTGTGAGGGAGAAGAAATAAAAAGAAAGGCAAAGTTCATACTGATTTACTCTACCTGTAAAAAAAGCAGCTGGCTCATTAATTTCAGTGTAGCCAGTCTGATAATGTAACAAGAGTGTCAGCTAACTTTAATGAAACTGTCATTTAAACCCATAGTATGAAGTGTTATATTTTTTTGGTATGCTTTTCTTTTTTTCTTTTACAAAATCATAATGTTTCTATATCCCTAACCAAATGGTTCTTGTGCCAAACCAAACCTTAGCCATAGTGATGTAAGAGGAGAATATAGCTTTATACACTGATGCCCATTAAGTTAGAATCATTTTGTTTCCAGACACTATCCTCTGTTTATTCCTATTTAAATGCATCTATTTCAAATTAATTCATGCATTAGTTTGGCGATGTAAAAGATAGGACTTTTGCCGGTTTGTCCATTTCCCACATCAAAAAGGCATTCATTCACTTAATGTGTATATGTGTCAAGGGTGGCTATATTAGATATTATGACTGTATGACATTTGAAAGAGTAATCCTGGAAATACATATCCATGAAATCTCTTGTTAAACTGACAAAGGCTAAATAATTTAAACAATGTCTTCAACTGTTACTTAATCGTGATTTCATTTTCATTGTGATTTGTCTGGATGAGATTGGTTAATAAAGTTATGAGAAGATATACATTTTATCTTTCAAGAATAAATCACATTGTTATAGTCATTTCAGGAAATAGGTAAAAAAAAGTGGATTTCAACTTTATGTGTAACAATGTATTTTGAACTGCAAAGTCACACTTGTAAGTGTCTTTCTGGAGGGCTTAGACTAATGACATACTGTTGTTTAGTTTGACTTGCTGGGAACTGGATGGTATTTCCAACCCAGGTACCACTTTACAATAACTCCACCCTTATAAGGCTTTGTGAATGGCTTATAATTGGCTTATTAATTTGGCTGTGAACCCTTTATGAATCATTAATATGATGTTATAACAATAAAACCGAATAGAGATGTCACACTGGATTCTTGTCTATTAGGCAGCCTCATTGGTTTCCATTGTTTGTTAAGTTATTGTAAAGTGTGTAACACATCACCATTTCATAATCTCCTGAGTGAAAAAGTAACAAAATAGTGAGATCTGATAGCCTATTCAATCGGTATAAATAAAAATACTGTAGCATAGCCTACCTTAATCTTGCCAAATAATGACCCCACACTGATATATGGGACATTAGGTTATTAATGATTTACAATTATTAATGGCTTATGATGTGTTTACAGTCTAATTAATAAATCACTTATGGATTATAAATAATTTATAAGTGGTACCCCATCTGATATAAGGAGCTTTGATCTTTGTTTTAAAATACTAACCTGATATGTCAGATGGTTTGTTATACAGAACCATCAGAGAAGTTGACACACTGTTGGACACTGTTTGTAAAAGGGCACTTTCAAAAAGCGCTGATTGACTTATGGAACTGACCTGATTATATTTCCAAAGATACATAACATAAGTCCAGCATTTGAGATATATGGTTGTTTACCATGGAAGGAGGGTCTAATTAAGGATGCATTCTAGTTGCATTATAGGAAATGTAAGATGCAGCATTTTCAGAACTGAACTTGCACTCATGACTGAAAGTCAGGCCTTCCTTCCTTTTTTTGTCTTTCACTAGGTGCAGGTAATAAAATATTTTGATTACTTGACCCCCAAAATATCATCTATTGTATAAAACACACACATACAGACACACACACATACACACACACACACACACACACACACACACACACACACACACACACACACACACACNGCATATAATCAGTGTCTACAGCTTCCTGTGGAGGGGAAGGCAGAGTCTAAATGATGATCTTTATGTTGTGGCTCACTGAAAGCCTGTGGTCTCAGTGTAAGTCTGTAAAGGTTTCTATTTTGTGAGAGTGTGTGTGTGTGTGTGTGTGTGTGTGTGTGTGTGTGTGTGTGTGTGTGTGTGTGTGTGTGTGAGAGAGAGAGAGAGAGAGAGAGAGAGAGAGAGTCACTATGTACCCAGCCATTACCATGTCTATTGTGTGTGGCTGTCAAGCCACTGTGGATACAACTGGAGCTTCAATTGCAGGGTGGGAGGAAGAACCCAACAGCTTATGGCTTGGGGACAACATTATGCTGTATTTTCATTTCTGGCTTGACAACCGCCTTTACATTCTCAGTGAAAGAAATGACAACGAGAAGATGCAGTTTCAGATCTGATTTAGTTTTACACATCAGCTGTTACACTCTTTCTTTGTCATTATTTGTCTTCATGGTTGCTTTCACACTCATCACTATTGGCATCATTGTTGCTATTTCTGAGTTTAAATACCATCATTAACATTATATCATAATTATCACTGCTTGCTAACATCATGATAGTCATCCAGCAACCACTGTGATTGTTGTCATCTGCAACATCATCATGACTGTCACTATCACTGGCGTCATCATTATTATTGTAACCATAACCAGTTGTTACACACCTCTACTCTTGTCCAACTTCTGTCCTTCTCCCTCTATTTCCCTATTTTCTCTCTTTCCCTCCTCCTGAGTTACCTTTAGCAGAGACCCCTGCGGGGTTATGCTAATAACAGCTTTTCTCCTGAGACAGCCCAACTATTGGCTTCAGTAAAGACTACCTTCCTGCTGGGGACTTTATGCTCTCTACAGCCTGTCACATGTTGTTACAGCAATGCAGTTTCAACTGTCAAGCCCTCACATACCTGTTTGCCAATGGAGGACACTTATATCACTGATTCGTTTTAGAAGAGTGTGCAAGTGTGTGTGTGTGTGTGTGTGTTTGGCAGGACTCATGTGGGAATATTTTGTGGTGTCTCTGAGGGTGTTGTTTGTGGTGTGAAGTGTGCATTCTGAACTGGGGTGGTGGTTTTAAAGGCTTTGTGTCTGTGTGAAAGAAAATTGATGGTCTGAATGCAGCTGCTGGAGTGCTTAACTTATCTTTAAAAAACAATCTTTAATGATGTGAGATGATGACCATCAAGGAATTTGTAAAATATCTCAGTTGAAAGCAAAAAATGTAATTATTGTACAAGAAAAAACATCACCTAATCCACCAGAGATTTTAATTATTAACTTGTTTAATACAGTGCTCAGTCTCAATAATGTGCCGCAGTCAACTCCAGACCTGGGAAGTTTATTTTCCTGTCTACAATAGGAAATATTAAATCTGTAGTTTCCATTCTCATCACCAAAAGCCAACTAACAAAACTTGTGAAGGAAAACTCATGGCAACATGTAGTTATGGAACTTGAGATGATGTGTATCAAATATTTCTCCTAAACAGAAGAAAAAGGAGATTTGTGTGATGATGAGGTGACAAATTTCAGAAAACCTATCAAAGTCATCATAAGAAGACTGATTTGAATGCTTATTGCTTATATAGTTCAGATGCAGAACACTTTACAAGCTTCTTTACAAAAACACCACTTCACACAATATAACAGAATAAAATAGCTTATTCCTGGAGTATGTGGAGCTGTTTGCACATTGATATTCCTTATAATTCACTTTTACTTGCACACATTTTCAGCCTTTCTCTGTCCTTACAGCTCTGCCCACCACTCCTCCTTATGTAAGACCAACTTCCTATATGTCTCCCTCAGTTCTCTCATTTCTCCATCTATCCATCCATGTCCCTGCTACTCTCTCCATCATGTCAACAATATATTCTTTCTTCCCTACCTCTAAGTTCCCATCTTTCTCTTTCCATCTGTTCTCTTCACCCCCACTTCCACCCACCCCATCCTTCTATGCTAGCCAGCCAAGCTGCTGACGTCTGCAATTGCAGTGGAGCGCAGCCAAGAACCTTCTTAAATCAAACCGATTTCTAATGAAATGCACGCGTACACGCACACATGTGAGCCCAGATGAGAGCCAGGCATACACATACACACACACACACACACACATGCACACACAAGAGAAGAGAATCTTCTTCTCAAGTACACATGAATAATACATACACACAAACTCAGCACAAATATTTTATCACATGTCTCGGGATCAGATAATTGCTCATAATAACAAAGAGTCAAAAGTCACGCTGCGTGTCTGACTATACGGTGGTTCATTTTTGATGAAGGCTCCCAGCAGTGAGGCAATATTTTCTTTGCTGAGCTCACACCGTGAAATGTGCCCTATTTTAAACAGCTCTCTGTAGCAATGTCAAGACAACTCCAATAAAGTGAACTAAGTTAACTCTCAGGTAAATGTATCTATTTTGGTGCTTTGAGCTTTTTGAAATTTAGTTGTATAGTCTCCATCTTTGCAGGAAACATCACAAAATATCTGTATTCTATAATGCATGCAAGCATGTATAAAATCAAATTGTAGGTAGATTTTAGTCTCCAAATATAGACAAAATGTCATGACAGCACTGCATACTTGAAAAAAATCCAATGCTGAAGGTAATCAACTAGAAAGTGTCCAGTTGGCTGGCTTTTCAATGCTGTACACACTAGATAACAGTCTGTTCCATGTTATATTTTTTAAGTATACGTCCCATCCTCTGAGCCCAAAATTCTGTTAACCTGATCTACGTTTTATTCATTTTTAGCTTAATTATGATAATTCAAAAAACATTGCAGCCATGAGTTTTACAATTATTTTTATGTCTTGTTGTCATAAGGCTCATTTTCATCTGATTTCATTCTCTCCTGACACATTACAAGGTTATACTTGAGTGTAATGTTCTAAAAAGTCTTTTAAATCAGGGCTGTGCTTCCTCAAGTGAGACCAACTGATCACATTTCTGTGACATGGAGTGACCTGACCTGGCAGAATCCCTTCTGCAGCTTCTCCACTTCCATTTCCTCCTCCTTGTTTGGCTGCAGCCACTTGCCAGAAAACTCACAACCCTGCCAGTAATCCTCTGCGATGGCTGACAGCACAGCAGGCACTATATCACACGATTGGATTGAAGTTTTATAGGCCTACTGTGGACTGCTATCAGCCTGAGGGAGTTAGAAGCATGAGCAAGGGACAAAGTATAAATCAGGATTGAAATGTAGCTACTGTTAGACTCCATAGAACTACATAGAGAAGAGACTGTCTACCAAACAAACACTACAGTCCTGTGGATGGGTGTGTGTTTGTGTGTGTATAAGGGAGGGGGTTGAAAAAACATTCAAAACATTTATTCTCATCCACTGATTCTCCACTAACTGTTAAAGTGCTCTAATTTGAACCAAACCTAAGATTTCCTGTAAATCGCTAGAAAAGTTTGCTTGTTTTCCTTACCTATTTTCCCTCCCTAATCACTTAATCCTCCTTAAGATAAAACTGTCTTTTTTCACCCCTCCTTCCTCCCACGCAAGCTGCTGGTGTAGTTCAGCTCACCATCATACAGTGATGTGTGGGAGAGAACGTCAGAGAAAGAAAGACAGAGATGCTGTATGACCCTCCAATTATTCCTAAAGAGCTCAGTTTCTAGTTCCTCTTCAGTACTGTTATGCATCAGCACCGTAACAACATGACTGTTGTATTTCCCTGTTGGCAATAGTGAAACACAACTGTGGAATAACACACTAAAAAGGATCAAGGGTAGACATGGGTGACTACTCATCACTACTTGTGATGATCAGTCAAGTAAGGCAATGTAATTTGCAGTTGATGAAATGATATTGCGTGTCGACATGCCTTAAAAGTTGGCACCGGGAGACATTTAAGTTAAGGGCTGACTCAGAAACTAAAAAATATAGAGATTATATGAGTTTACAGACAAAAAAATTAATGTTGGCTCGGCTGTATTTCAGCTAAAATAATTTGCTCAGAAATTTCACTGTTACCTATGTGAGACCTCCGTATCCAGACAACACTAAGGAGAAGGCCTGTTCTTAAAAAGCAGAGGAGGCCTTATTTTGATTAAGTTAATGAGTTGCCGTTCTTCTCACATGCCAACAAATACTAAAGACTTCATGTGCTTCATGTACCTTTTTAGTGCTTAGAAGGTAATGAAATGTAAACATCAAATTAAAGAACTGCTGTTCCTTTCTGTAATTAGTTACTCTCTACATTGAACATATTGAAAGTCAGTGGTGGAAGAAATATTCACATCATTTACTTACCTAAGTACCAGTACTGCAATGTACAAAACTCCATCTAGTAAAAATATTACATTCTGAATAAAAGTACTACATGGAAAATCCAACAAAAGGGGTTGGGCCCCTCTAATGTGTCATCAGAGTAGCCATGAGATGATTCATAAGAGAGGAAAGAAGAAAAAACAAAGTTCTGATAAACAAATCTGTTTTCAGTTTTTGGACTTTTTCTCTGGATCAATTGAATGTTTATTGAAATGAAACCATGTAAAAGTGCATGAAAACCACTGGAATCATCTTCAACAATATGTTGTTTTCTAAAAGCATAAAAACCTATACCTATCAAATAAATATAGTGGAGTAGAAGTATAAACACCAAAAGATGAAGCTGTTTCTATACAATTCATCACTAACCTTATGACAAAAGCATATCAAATCAAGGCTTTCATGACTGCTCTTCATATTCACAACTAGAAAAAAATCAAAATAATAATCTATGAATTAGGAATCTGAAGCATTTTCTGTTTGTGTACTTGGAGCAGTTCCCTTTTCATTTGAAATTGGAGTTTCTCAGAGAAAGTTGTTTCTGTGTCTCACTCTGTCTATCGATCTTTGATGTTGGTCTGGGAGAGTCTTGTGTTTACACTCTGCTGCTGCTCAGTGGGTTTTTTCCTAAAAAATTGTGATCCATGCTATCGAGTCAGAAAACTGTGTTCAATCCATGTGTGTATTTGCTATGAGACAA
Organism: Rastrelliger brachysoma; assembly: GCA_024605115.1. NCBI lineage: Eukaryota > Metazoa > Chordata > Actinopteri > Scombriformes > Scombridae > Rastrelliger > Rastrelliger brachysoma. Next base: position 8,608 of record JANJYP010144353.1, read on the forward strand.
AGGAGAATGAGCGATAGATAGATAGATAGATAGATAGATAGATAGATAGAGAGAGAGAGAGAGAGAGAGAGAGAGAGAGAGAGAGAGAGAGAGAGAGAGAGAGAGAGAGAGAGTCATTAAGTGACAAAGGCAAGCCCTCCACGCCCCTTAATTCTCTACCATTGCTTGAGCGCTAACATTCTTATGCAACACCACCCACTGAGAACCCATCAGCACGTCCCCCCCACACACACACATACACACACAATCAGCCTACACACAAAAGGAGTAGCCTTCAGCATCTTTTTTCTGTGCAGGAGAGGAGTGACATCATTGAGTCCACCTGCACAGTGTGTACAAAACAAACACCACAGTGTAAATACAGCATGGCTGTATCTGGGGATGGGTAATGTACATGCTTTCAATTGCAAACATAGACCAAACCGAATAACACACCTCAACCAGTTTTGATTATTTGACCTCAATGTAGTGTTTGGTTGGAGAGGAAAAAACATTGGCTAAATTTGTGCACGTATTTAAAAGTAAAATTCTTGACAAAATTAAGTGTATGCTGTAATGCCTTAAGTTTAATCAATTCGAATGGAGAATGCAGACATAAATCTAAGATAGTTTAGCATCATATTAAAATGCACAAAGCAATTCTATAATACTGAAGCATAAGACCACAAACAACCCACGTATTCACTCAAACCTCCTTCTGAAGTACACAGCTCTAGGACATGACTTTAACTGTATTATGTGCCTGAATCAATAACTGTCCTATATTGCCATTTTTGTCACACTATGCAGTTATTGTGTTGAGAGTATTATGTTAACCAGATGATGAAGAATGGTAAAAGTTGTGAAATTGTGCATGTGTGTATGTGTGTGGAGTGGAGGGGGCGGGTGACATGTAGCACAATGCCATGGACTAAGAGCAACAAGTTATCGAACAGCTGTAGCGTTGTTACACATAATGTGCACATATAATTGTATAAACTATCATGTATCTATGTGTATCTAAACTGTGTTTAAAAGGTTACTAATGGTCTTTTGATGAGATAAGATGTAACTGACTCTTACAGAGCTTCAGTCCCCACATGTCAGTATTCACTGTAGAGTACATGAATTTACATTAAGCAGTCACTCACACAGAGTGATTAATTCAGCCATTATTTTTCTGCTCAACTGGGTTGCACAGCAAGTGAACAGGCACTCTCTTTATTTACTTGTGTCATGCAGTATTTTAGCATACAACACATAATGAAGCCCTTAAGCAGGTCTGGTTGATACCTGACAGTGTCACGGGTTTGCAAGTCTCATACTAAATTGTGAAATTGTCTTCTTCATGACAGACATTAGAACTTTTGAGTAATTGGAAATATATTACCTTTCAATTTGAAAAGTGATTTTAGGAAAAAAAAATGTTTTTGATCTTGATCGATCTATCATAATCAGTGTAAAAATATACTAACTTCTATAAACTATTGTCTTCATAAAATATCACTACAGAACAAAATGAATTCTACTAAAAACTTCGAAATAAATTTACTTTGCTGGTATTTCTCAACACACCAAAATAGAGTGGGCTGGATGGTGGAATCTCTATCATAACCACCAAGTCTGGCTTCATTAGAGCCTTCCTGTACAGTGGTGGCGGTTGACAGGTGTGTGGTACATTCCCCAGATCATTGCATAAACTAGGCCATATTTCTGTGAGGACACTTTGGTAAAATATTCAGTTCTCTCTCAAGGTTGCTTGCATGTCCAGATCTGTTTATTTCATCATCATAAAGTTCCTGAGGTGAAAACCAAAAAGAAATAACAATATATCGGTATTCAAATAAATAATAAGGAAAACTGAATCATTTTTTCCAGTGGAGGGCAGCCAAAACATCTGTTTGACAGTGGTGGGGAACTTTGAGACCAGCTGCTGCAGGCAGTAACAAAACAACTGTGTCAAAACAACCTTAATGTTAGGACCAGTAGATAAGACTGAATCTAGTACTGACAGAGCAGCAATTGCAGAAAGTTACACCCTCACAGGAAGCTAAAATGTAAATTAACTACACTGAGGTTAAAATGTTTTTACACTTACCTTATTGATATAATTGTCATGCAAATGCATGTAAATATGAACAGTTTAATTTGCATTGAGGAACACACCTGTCCCAACAGGCTTTGTCAAATAAGGATAGTCAAAAGCACCAATAATCCTACCTTAAAAACAGCTTTAAACTGTTGTAGCAGCAGGGTCTCTTCATCTGACTCTTTATCTTTGCCAGATACAGTTGAACAGGCTAAACATTTGTGATCGTCTCTCTTTTTTAAGACTTTTTTAGATTTCAAACATGAAAAGATTAATAACTTAAATTGCCTCATGCTAATTTTTTTGCATATCTATCTAAAGCACAATATATTGTGAATGCAGAGAAAGTGCAAACGAGAAGTGTGTGTTCAGGCCTGCACGTGAGTGTCCCAGGCAGCCTTATTAGTGGCATGGTTGGAATTCCAGAGCCCTGAGTCAGTCAGAGCTGCTCCAGCTGTGGAGACATTTCCTGGTGATGTTCGGACAGGTTCATTCAAGACAAGAGAGACCCAATCACCTCAGTTCTCAACAGGGTGAGAACTTGCCACTCAAGTAATCACTGAATACATTTTGTAAGAAGTAGTGTACTGTTTACCTCATTACCCCCTTCTTTTGCAAATCTAAAAACTGTCTTTGCCTCTTTGAAGTTCAACATATCATAACACTCCTCAAGAACACATAATGAACACACAGAAGGGTTCGTTCACAATTACGACCCTGCACCACTGCCAGTAAAAACTACAGTGATGGCTTTATCTCTACGTGTTTGACTACCTGTCTCACTGATCCATGTGAACAATCTCATACTCAGACATTTAAACAGACAGAAAAAAAAGCTTCTTTTGAGATCTTGAGAATACATTAACCCTGTTGACAAAATATTTTAGTCCCACGCAGACAGTTATGGAACGTAAAGGAACAAAATGTGCGTCTCATGAAGTTACAGGTTAGAGGCTAGCCAGTCGTCGCCAGGGTTTCTCTCTTTAATGTGTGTAAATATTATTCATGAAAGCGTTCAAAGCAATCTGAGGTATACGTCAGGTAAATTCAACCTGACTCTAAGTAGACAGAAAAAGGTGTTTAGAAAGCAATAGCTATTTTTTCAAGAGCAACAAAAAAGACTTTGTGGTGACATGTAGGCTACAGATATGGATTAAGTGGTTGTGCAGAGAAAGTTGCATATAAATATATTCCCCAAGGACTTATGTCTCTCTTTTGACTTTTAGATAATTTTGTTATACTCCTTTTCATGTAAGAGCTTATGCTGTGTTTGTATGCATTTGTATGTGTGTGCACAATTACCTTTCCAGTCTCTCCTGGAAACAAATCAGCTTCTGAGGGACACCAAAGATTATGTTGCTATCGTGTTCTCTCTCTCTCTCTCTCTCTCTCTCTCTCTCTCTCTCTCTCTCTCTCTCTCACTCTCTATGGAAGACACACACACACACACACACGCACACACACACACACACACACACACACACACACACACACACACACACACACACACACACACACACACACACACACACNAAGTGATGAATAGCAGGTGTCCACCCCCCATACCTTCCCCTACCATCATCACCAGTGTCACAGATCTGCAGATTATACAGCACTGATTAATCTCCATGTGACAAGCTGATTCATGTTACTTGGACACTGCCGAAAGTAGCCACATGCAGTCATATTATGTCCACAGCTGCAGAAAAAAGTATGGGGTACAGTGTTATCTTTGTAGACTTGTGTATGCTTTGAATGTTAAAAATATTTTATTCTATACCCAGAAATACAGACATGATCCTGAAACTGTATATGGGGAAGTGATTACAGTAAATGTTTTTAAAGGTAAGAAATGTCTAGACCACTACAGTGTTGTTGATTTTATCAATTTTTCTGCTGCAACACAGCATGTTCTAACTGGCTAAAATGGGAACTCTGTGTGAGGCCTCACCATCTCCAAATCATGAAAATGTGATCAAAACCAAATCTAGACAAAACAACAAAAATCAGATGTATTCTTACCAGATAAGGCTTAACACACACCGCGAAGGCCTTGTAAGATAGCCTATTGTAAACAGCATAGCCTTAGTTGTTTACATGTTTATATGTTGACATTTACCGGATTATGTGGGCTACTTTGTAACATTGGTATCTCATTTTCTATCTCTCCACCCCTAAACTGCAGAGTATCATGGACAGCCAGTGTCAAGTATGGAAGTGGTGTGATAGACTACACTTGAAACCAAAGAACGTCACCCTAAGAGGTGTGGGAGGGGAGGCCAAGGGCTGTGAGTTTGTTTTTGGTTTGTGTCTGCAGATAAGAGCAGCTGCAGTTTAAAGGGCTGGGCATGTGAGTGTCTGCTGGGGATATATACAGTGTACAAAGCAAACTGGACAACTCCCACTGTGCATCAGAAATTGTAAATAGAGTTTACAGCATGTGCGTGTGTGTGTGCATGTGTGTGTGTTAGTTTGTGTGTATGTGTGTCTGTATGAAACAGTGTATACATGAAAATATGAGGAGATAGACTAATATCTAGTCTATCTAAAATTGTATCCCAAATGCAACTGGTAAATCACCTATAAAGTTCCTAAAAATACGTATATTCTTCATGTAATACACTCATTAACCATTGTAAAAGCTCTGTTTAAATGAACAGAAAGCACCCAGCAGCTGCAGGGAGTATTAGTATGGCACAAGAATACATTTGAATGAATGTAAAAGGTTTCTTGTCTGCCTACCAGCAACAGCTTATGTGTTCCAAAAGGGTGTGTGAGCAACTGTTTAAAACAACTGTGTCAATATACATTTAAGCTTCCACTATGAGACCGGTCAACAAATGTTAGCTTTCTCATTTCATATGTGCTAGAGGCAAGATGTAAAAGAAGTGCACTTTGTCATACTTGTTTCAAACCACTAAAACATTAAACATTTCACCTAACAAAATAAATAAAAGTTATGCAAAATGAGCATTGTGCGCAGACAGACGGAAAGAACAAATATATACATCCTTCCATGTTGGGTTAGAGATCCTTTACTTCCCCCTTGAGTTACAGGTTAAGGTGTGAAGAAGTATAATGTTGAGAGGAAAACAAAATTCCTCGTAGTTTATCATTGTTCAATCAGCTTCAGCATGCTTCCAGAAATAGCTGAGGTGAAAGGTTTGACCAAGGCAAGGGACTGAAAAGCCCTTAACCATTTTTTGCTGAGGAGGGTGACATTACCATAAAACCTTGTCGGCTGCCTGGGAACACAAGCTGAATCGAGCTCCACCTGTTTTCATGACAGGCGAAGGGGAGACTGGAGGGCTGAGGGGTGTGCTTGGCACCGGATTAGCATCAATAGCAGCGCTGCCAGTGTTTCACTCTCACTCTCTCTATTGCCTAGTCACATTGCTCTATGCCTATCCCAAACAATTGAGCTTATGTCTCTCTTTGTTTCTCTATGCCGTTCTGATCCCTCTCTGCTTCCTTTTACTTGGATTTTCTCCTATGGTATCTTTAATACCTGAAGTATATAGAATGTTTAAGGTAAAAAAAAAAGCACAACACATAATATATTAAAATACGGTGTATGTGATATTGTAACTGTGATATAAATATGACTGCAATCTGTGTCAAATCACCTTATTCAAAGTAATTAAATGCGAAATCCTAATAAAAATGCTGGTGATTTCATTAAGATTGCAATAATACTTACAACATATAGTTTAAATATGTCTGTAAAATCAATGCCTGTAAAATACGAAACAATATTGCTATAGTCGATAACACATAGGGTCAAGATGGCGGGTTTGTGGAAAAGGGAAAAGAAAATGTCTTGTGGTGACAGATAATATTATAGTCTCTCACAAATTTCTCAAATGGGTCAATGAGACCTTCATTATAAGAGACATTTGATATTTTCATCTAAAGCAAAATTACTTCAAGCTTTGGAAGACCCCATGTTGAAACCAACAAAAGTCTGAGCATACAGTTATGTGGTATGCATCTTAACAAGTTGCCTACAAAGATATGCCCTTAGCATATTTTCACTGACCACAGTCAATCATAAAAAGAGGAGAAAAAGGTCTAGTCTTTAACACTAATTAGCTTCTTTAAAATCCAAACATCACAATGTCGGTGCACTCTGAGTGAATCACCCTCAATGGTAAACAACTGAGTCATTAAATCTCCCACTAGGACATGACCTGTTTCATAAACAGCAACCTGGTTGTTCTATTTAGTAAAGTGGTCCAATGTAATCAGGTTACATTATTATGATAAAATACTCCAGAGCATTGCAGCACTCATTACAGTTTTGAAATGATAATTACTAATCTTTTACAGGCTACATTCAACACATAACCTTCCCAGTCATGAAGGTTTTATAGTGTTTGCATAAATATGTAATTTGACTAGAAATCTTTGTAACATACCAAGTAGTACAATATCAATCCAATCTAAAAGAACAGAGGATTAAGAACACACACTCCTTTTCTTTTACATCTACAGGACATCTTATCTTTATGTCCTACAGATTCTATAACACAGCCTGGATGAAGAGAGAGAGTTGATGCCTATGACTCATCTTTTCTGTCTCTCTTTCATTAGCTTGGAGAGTCAGAGTCTTGACTTGTGATGTACAGAAAACCATTAACAGAAATAACGAGCAGCTGGATCAGGAGTGTGCAAGAAGTAATCACAATCCATCAAACACATCCTCGGAATGACCTGTTCCACACACACAGTCACACGTGCACACAAACACAGTGTCACAGACTGAGATAAACACACTCCTACCAGATTCTGTTACTGTACACACACATTATCAGCAACTGAGATAAACACACACACACACATACACACACACACACACACACACACAGAACTATATACACCCCCCAGTGTATCAGGGGACACACAGACAGACAAGAGATGATGAGCCAGCCCCAGAGGGACCATGATATGCCAGAAGGGTCAGAGTGATTTTAGTCACCCAGCACTGGCATGATACAGTCAGGCCGGTGCTGTAACAGTACAGTTGACTCAACCTGAATAGTACAAACCTATGCACTGATCATCATTTGGTACAGTAATGTAAAANTGGTGCTGTAACAGTACAGTTGACTCAACCTGAATAGTGCAAACCTATGCACTGATCATCATTTGGTACAGTAATGTAAAAGTTTTCAAAAACATTACACAGAATGATTACAGTCGTCACTGTAAAAATATAAAAACAGAGTCCTCATGCAAAAATGCATACAGCTAACTGTCTAGCTTTGGTGCCAAATATGTTACCTTATAGTTATATGTTGAAAAAAGATAAGTAATTTTGTAAAGCTTTATAGAATTTATTTTAAATAACAGAGTCACAGTAAGTTAATTTGGAGCTGCTGATGACCAATTTGAGTCAAACTTTTCCAGTTTATGGTGGGATGTATATGATTGATTCTCATTCTATTCTGGACAATGCTGCCAGTTATCCATTAACAGTCCACACCCTTGAGGACACTGGGTGAAATGTAACTGACCACTTGCTTAACATCCAGCTTCACACACC
>JANJYP010144397.1:0-13218 GCA_024605115.1 Rastrelliger brachysoma
TACCAGCAAAACAAGATAAAACAAAACGAAACAAAAAACCTTTCCTCTGACTCTGGATGATGAAAGTCTGAGACGGAAAATTTCCAAGATTGTATGTTCATCACATGGTACTTGATCATATAAACAAGGCGGATGAGGTGGTACATCCCAGACAAGCTATTACTGACAGTGAGGCCCTTGATCTTATATAGTCTATTATTGTAAACAATCACAACAGAACACTGACTCCAAGGAATGTGACCTCGAACTGTACGCATACATTGTAATTAGACAGAGGAAAAAAAGAGAGAGACGTTATGTGAAAACAAAGAGGGAAGAAGAAATACACAATATGAGGATGCCATCACCCTTAAACATCTGTATACTCATTGTCATTCAACCTGCATTTACTTAGAGCCAAATGAACAGTGTGGATCAACATTGTTTTTAAATGTCCTGAAATCAATCACTATAACTTATTTTATCTTGAATAAAGCCCTAAACAAAAATGTGGAGCAAGGACCACTTGTTCAGTTTTCACATTTTTAGGGTAAGATGTCTCAGATTGTGTATGTTAGCTGATTATGCAAAAGGCTACACAGCTCTTTTGGGTAAGCAGCCTTTTTTGTCAGAATATCAGGAAATCACATGTAGATCATTCCAATATAAGACCAGGTGGAAAAAATACTATACAAGAATGAGGATTAGATTATAACTGTCAGGAAGAGGCACTGAGTTACTGTAGAATATCAAAGCATCACAGTCATGTGATGTATGTCTGGGAAAATACAATGAACATTATTGTTACTTGTGCATTTTTCCATGCCATTAATAATCTATTATGGATTACACACACACAGCCAGCCATTGGGCAAGATATTCACAGGTATTAATTGAAGTAAATTTTGGGCATATACAATAAAATCTGACAAGGCATGCCAACACCCACTTACACTGACCACTGTACCACACAGCCACACACACACAATCATGAGGCATAAAGTGCAAGCAAACATGCCTGTCACAAGTTGGCTAATTAAGTTATCAATAGACAACAATAGTACTAATGTCCAGAACAAGACAGAGACATTGGCAGTAATTAAAAAGGGTCCCTTCTCTCTGTGCCTCATTCAATTTTAATGTTAGAGAAAGGATTTGGAATGTACTGTGGTTGTCACATTGAATGATGCAAACAGATTTCCTCTTAAATTACTTGTAATCTACTTACATTCACAGTGGCTGCAGAAATTAATTTATATCCTTGCTTGCCCCCCCACTAAACTTCTTCTCTGTTTCAGTTTCACTTAGTCTCTGTCATATATGGGTCATATATCATATATATATGTATCATTTTTGTAAGGGGACACTAATAGTTAAGTAGTATCTAATTATTTTCACAAAGGGGAATTTATTTTGGCCTCTGTATTCCTGTGGATTATGCTAATAAAAAACTGATTTTGAGAATTACTTGGGTACATGTCTTTCAGAAAATTTGGAACAATATTTTTATATCAACTAACTGAATCATGCAATTGTGTTAGTTAAGAAAGATGTACAGTATTGAACTCTTCGGTGTGCACTTATAGCACTATTTCAGGCCATAGTTAGACTTAATCTCTCTCTCATGATTTCTTTATGCAGCAGGACGTACAGACCCACTTAATTTTTTTTTTGCATTGTTCATTTATTCCTAGCTTCTTTCTTCTATATGTTTGACAGATGCTATTGATATGCAAATACCTCAGCCACATGAAGAATCTCACGGAAGAGAGAGAGGGCCTCCATTTGACAACTGTGTTCACTAATCGGCATATCACCTCATCTTCACTCAGAAGACTAAACATTTCCATGTGCACACTGCAAATTGATACAGCACCCAAGAACAAGAAACATATTGTATTACACACCGAGCTGAAGTGATGGGTATTCACATTTATCATCTGTGATTACCCATAGATGAAAAACATGGCACTGATAAAGACAAGCTAAAAGATCATAAAATGTGATCAGTCAATGAGTACTTAATTACACAGCTGGCTTTTGCTTACTGTGGTTAAATAAAACCAACAAACATTAAATGAGAATAACCCAGAAATGGTGCTACAATGAAGTGTAAAATAAAACACCATAATGACTCTCATTTCCCAGGCACAGTTTCATAGCTCGTGCACTTAGCACAATATTCTATACACCTAGCATGCCAGAAAAAAACCCAAAGGCGAAATGTTGCCCTACATTTTTCTTCCCATGAACTTAGCATAAGTAGAAGTTTCCAAACTCTTTTTCCTGCAATGTTTGACATTGGTCCTCCAGTCAGAGCTTCTGCTGTGCCGACACACCCTTCCAATAATCAAGGATATCATGCAGGTCCTCGCCTTTAGCGAACTGCACTTTTTTTCGAAGGGCATTTCCAGCTGTTACATAACAGGCTTCATCACGCTGGCCTTTGCGATAGGGACGAAAGCGCTCCCAGATCCGCAGTGAGCTCTCTGAGGAGTACTCTGGACTGGAGGAGTAACCAGAGTAACTGGAATGGTGGTGAGCAGGTGAAAGCTGGGAGTAAGATGCTGCATCTCTACGGGAGCGTGTCAGTGGCTTTAGGAAAGAAACCCTTTGGGCTGGGGAACCCTGGTGAGAACCTTCATAGTAGAGAGCTGGGACGGAGTGGCGGTGCTCCGAGCAGTGGTAGTCCTGCTGCACCTCCAGCTGCTGTTGCTGCTGTTGCTGTTGTTGTTGTTTTTGTTGTTGTTGATGGCGATGGTGTGACTTCTGGTTGTCCTGATGGGCACCAACACCACCACTGTCGCAACCACCACCACCCCCTCCGCCACAGCTCACGTTCCCCACTAAAGACACCCTCTCCAGGGGCTCCCCACAGCCTACTGGACTGGCCCTGTCTGAGTACTGCTGCTGTTGTTGATTACAGGCATCTGGGCTTCTGGGCTCAGGGACATCCAGGCTATATACCCTAGCTCCTCCACGTTCCCTGTCCCGACCCATGGAGCCACAAGAGGTGGTGCTACACTGTTTCTTGACAGCATTTACAATAACCACAGCTGCATCTGCACTCATTTGCCGCTGAATGGGACGTACAGCAGTGGCTGGAGGAGGGGGCCTGTAGGGGGGAGTGACCACAAAACCACCACCACTAATGCCTGGGCGCTCAGAGAGAGGGGCATTCAAGGCAGGGAGTGGGGGTGGAGGTGGAATCTTGTTGGGAGCAATGACTTGGCATGTCTCTGTCACCCCTTGAGAGAGTGGGATTAGGCCACGAGTAAGGGAAGATGTGGTTGTGGGTGGAGGGGAGGTGGGATTGGAAGAGCCTGAAGGGTTGGAGACCCCTGATGCAGCAACAGCTGCTGCATCTAGTTTCAGTGCATCAATGCAGTTGTTAATAATCTGGTTTACCTTGTCCACTTCCATGGCAATGGTGGAGATCTCTGATGCAGATCCATGTCCATCATCATCTGAGTCATCCCCAATATCAGTCCCATCATCATCCCTCAAGTCTTCCCCTCGCATCACTCCATGTACATCATCTCCCAACCTCTGCATCCCTGCTCCTCCACTTCTGATATCCATATAGTTTCCTTTACTTGTAGTCATGGCCTCTGAAAAGGCAGTGGCCATTTTTTCCACCTGTGGGATTGAGGACAGCCTGGAGGAACTAGTGTTGGCTGAGTGGAGCATTCCAGAGCTAGAGGATGTGGACATGGGAAGTTTGCCTCCATGGTGGTGTTGATACTGGTGATGTTCTCTGGACTGCTCCTGAAGTTTGTGGACCGCTGATGGATCATTTGCCACTGCTGCTGCCACTTCTGGTCCATAGCGCATTTCTAGTATAGTTTTCTTGACACAGATGGACTTCTTCTTCTCATCATGCATGCGCTTCTTACGTAGACAATAGTAGACTAGGCCTAAAACAATGAGCATGCCAAAAAGGCAGCCCACAATGGTCATTATGTAGTGAGTTGTGGTCGAAGGTGTGGCGACAATTTCATTTGGAGTTTGAGCCCGAGTGGAAAATTGGAGACAGGTGTGATTGTAGCGCTGAGAGTTACGGATTGATGCTACACAGAAGGTGTAATTGGTGTGAGGTTTGAGCTTGTTTAGGGTGATCATTTCCTTTTTGTTTTTCAAGTTCATAACATCAGACACAAAAGTGTGATTGTACTGTGTTAGAATATACATTTTGCTGTAGGGCCTTGGAATCTGCACAATAAGCGAAGCTGATGACAAAGAGACATGATGGAGTTTGATGCTAGGAATGAAGCTGTGTTCAGTAGAAGAGGACGAGGGGGTAGGGTCATGGTAGGGCCCTACACCACCAAACATCTCTTGTCCGATTCCAGAGGGACCATCCAGATCTGGTGGAAGAGAGGTCATCCCTGGAATCATCACTCCGTCTCGACAGTGGGAGAACAAAATGTTTTTTGCATTACGTCCAGCGTGGCCAGCTGCAATGGGACTCAGTAAGGGGAAACCAAACATCTCCCGAGGCGTCTCACACTGGAGGCGGTCGTAGGTGTGTGTGACATTGTTGAAAGACTCCAACCAGGTTAGGAAGCTGTAAAGGTCACAGCCACAATGGAATGGATTTGCTGCCAGTTCGCACACCATCAGTCGACTAAGAACTGTGAATGTAGATGGATCGATGCGGGCAAGTTTGTTGGATGACAGATCAATGCTACTGAGGCTTGGACACTCCCAGAATGCATTGCTGGCTATAATCTCAATGAGGTTGTGTTGGAGGAAGAGGCACTGCATACGGCCGAGACCTCTCATCATACCCTCAGTTAAGTTTGTCAGCTTGTTATAGCCAAGTTGAAGAACCTGAGAAAAAACACAAAAAATAATATTAGGACATAGACAGACAAACAGACAGACATGTACTGTAGTTTTCTGAAAGCACTTTTTCAAGGTCTAGAGAGCATTTGGAACTGTATACTTTTGTTCTCATTACCTGTAGGTTGGCTTGTCCTGCAAAGGCTCCATCCTCTATATAGCTGATTTCATTTTTGGTGAGGTTGAGGTCAGTCAAGTTGGTGAAGCGGTACATGGAGCTGAAGAGCACAGCTTTCAGCTTGTTCTCATTCAATCTCAAGTCATGAACTGTGTTGTTGATGTGCTGTGGGATGGTCTCATATGGTGGCTGGTTCTGACTGCAGATGGCTAGCCACACATAGCCTTTGTCCCCTTCAATAAGCCAGCAGTCCCCATTGACTAGGTTGGGAAAGTAGGAGAAAAATAAGAGGGGGGGAATAACAAGAAGGAGAGTGGAGGTGGTAGAAACACCCTGCATGATGCTGATGACAAAAGAGTGGATCCTATATATATTTATCAAGGAGATAAATGTTGGTGGAGGCAGTAAGGAGGTTATGTTTGTGGGAGAAAGGGAAGCAACAAAGATCAGTTGGAGGAATTTCAAGAGAAGAGAAAGGTCTGGGTTGGGTATAGAAAAGGGGTAAAGGCTTCACAATGCCAGTCACAGCTTTATGGTTATCATGGTGATTAGCACGGGACCCATGTTATATCATATCTTGTTGGGCTGCCATGTGGGGTGACACAGCTTGTCTTCATACTCCTCCTTAGATCTCAGTACTGACTGACTCAAATGGATGGACCCTTGAATTACTGGAGAATCTGTGGAGGAGATTAAGAAAAGATAAAGAAGAAGTGAGCAATAATTGTAACAACTGTAACTGAATTATTATGAAACATGATGTCAAAAGCAAATTTCTATTACTTATTTTTCAAGTTATATTGCCTGGACTTTTGCTACAGTCATTACTTTGTACTTAAGAATGATAACAAACAAAATCATGTAACTCTAGATTGCCTCTGAATCTGCATGCATCTACAATCAGTCCCTATTTGCCTTAAGGCTTGTTTCACTTTTTTTCCTTTTGTTCAGCTGGTTTTCTTTCTCATCATGTTGATTTTATGCAAACTGGATTGCCCCAGCAGGTCTCCCTTTAACCTATTGCATCTGCACTTAGTCATTCCCCCTTTTGCCCCACCTTGTAATGCTATGAGGTCATCAAGTTTTGCCTGATACCTATATGCATCCAAAAATCTCCCTTCCATGCTTAGAGGAGAGGAGTCCTTTTTTAGACACAAAGTGAAGCATTAATCACCCAAATACTGACAGCACATTCTCTCCACAGACATTCCTTGTTATGACACTCTCCTGCCAAAACCTAAGCTCTGTATCCCATCTGCATGTCATTTGAATAGCAGTCAAGCGTTTACATAAGGAGAGGATTAGCTGCCTGTTGCATCATGACAGACATTGTCCTCTTGCCGGCTCAGCAGCTGGGGAAAGCACACAACTACACACACATACACACTAAAAGAGACAAATGCCCTCAGATAAATATGTGTAGGCTCAAACACATATATGTTCTCATTTTAAAAGAATGTAAATGGATACAGGCAAAGCTAACAATAATGATTGACTTAACACACAAATGAAGTCTATTACATTACATAATACAGTTCCTGCATAGTGTTTGTGATGTTTCCCCAGGTCCTCTTCTCTTGTCTAACATGCACTCCTTTTTACATTCTCTTGATTTCCATCAGAAAACTAAAGGAAATATCTCTCTGCCTTTCTCTCTGTGGAACAGGCCAATTTTCTTTTTTGTGCTCCAAATTCAGACTTCTGTCTAACACCAAGAGAGAATTGAACTCATTCTTGTCTATTCCAGTCTATATTCCCTGGAGGTGCCAGCAGATAATCAGGTCCATCCTCTTTTCTAATCTATTTATTACTGAAGAAAATTGTAATATCTAAAATGTGTGAAATGTAGATCTAATTACCTTAGGCATATGCAGGATTACCTGTCTCATCTTATTAGTGAAAAACAAGGGAGGACCAGTGTGGTAATCAATGTGGTTTCTAAGGTTGTAGCATGTACAGTAGCTACAGATGCCAATATAGCAACAAATCAATGTAGAAACAATTCAAATCACACAGAATACCAGAATAGAAGTGGACAAGAGGTCTAGGTGATATTAATAATGGTCAGAGGTGGAGCACTTATGGTGTGGTCCTGTTCCTGAAACTGTGCTCAATGAGCTTCACTTGAGATGCCCATTGAAGATTTCTGACATAATCAGACTAATAAAATTTTTGTGATGATCACTGATGATCAGGTGTAAGAGGCAAAATAAATGTTTTTTTCTAAGACGAGTTGTATGGATGATATTAGAAAATGACAGTCTTTTTGAATGATTTCCCTCCAACTAACAATTTGCCAATCATACCGAAATACAGCAATTAAATAGATTGTGAGGCATCCATGACATAACACTGTAATACAAAATAAAATAAACCAGTCAATCAATCAAATTTTATTATTATTTCTCATGAATCCTTTCAGAGTACAGTTGGGATTGATGCGTTTCATGAGTATTACTAAGACCAGTACACATTACACTTTAGATATACCTCTTTTTTATTCCTCATTTATTCAGCTGTTCCTGTAGTACATGCATGCATTGGGACATTCCTTTGCAAATGACTGTCTGAGGTTTAATCCTTTCACATGAGACATGATCTCATTTGGTGCTCCACTTAATGAAATCTAGAGGTTTCACATGTGGGAGACAGAGAGCACCGCTTGTATGTGTTTAGGGATATGATTACATAATTAGGAATATGGGACATGCAGAACACTTCAGAGAGAAAGAGCATGACTCTTAACACTGAGTATGTAAGTATTAAAATGTAGGACATGAGATCAAACTTCTTACGGCAACATACACATAATCTTCATGTATAAATTTAGCATGCAGTTGTTGATGATAATGACAAGCTACAGCATATAAAATACATAGGGGCATTTCTTGACTATTTTTATGGCAATCGAGTAATTTTGTCTCACACTTGTGGACCAAATACAGTCATTTAATCTGAGTAGGTCACAGCATCAGAGATCTAGGAAACTAACTGGTGAACAGGTGGTCTGAGGGTAGCTGCAGGTGTCTGAATGACCTACTTCCACCTTTTCCCGAAATACATCTGGTAACACAAATCCTCTCTTTTTTTAAAATCCTTAGCTGCAACAGTGCGACAGAGAAGAGGTAACCACTCACTCAATAGCTGTTATACTGCACTTTTCAGTCACCGTGTCTCAGGGATCTTTTTTTTTTTTATAAATTTTTCTGTTCATTTAAAAAAAAAACTAAACTAAAAAACATTTTTAGTCTGGGAATTTTCACTGAGAGATGGTCTCTCTAGAAATGCACTGATTATACTCACAATTACACAAATTAACATCTGAAAGTTTGTTGCCCACGGGAACAGTCAGGGTTAAGGGCCCTGCTCAATGAAGGAGGGACAACTGCTGCTTTTTCCTGCTCAGATTTATTGGAACCAACAACCTTTCAGTCACAAGGTCACTTCTCTAACCTTTATGCCAGGTCAAAGTTCACCAAGTTGAACTCAATGTGAAAAATTTGTGTGAATTTAATCCACTGATCTAAGAGATGATATTATAACAACAACTGTAAATTAATCAGTGCTATAAGGAAATAATTGGCTTACTAAATGAACATTTAGTGACACATTAAGTTTAAGGAAGATTTGTTAAAACATTCTTACACTTAAAGAAAATAATTCTGCTGTGTGCGTTACAGGAAGCACAGAGACTAAATTTTCATCCCGTAATTAAACATACAAAATATTTAACATAATCAATTTTCCCAAAAATATTAAAAAACACTTTCATCTTCAGAAAAAAAAAACATTTTGATGAAAAACACCATGTGAGGGTTATTCAATGCCTAACATGTAAATCATGTACCTTTGTAATACACAAACACACACACGCACACGCACACACACACACACACACACACACACACACACACACACACACACACACACACACACACACACACACACACACACNACCCCTCCTGTCATGTGTTACAAATCTGGGTTACCCAGTGTGCATACTTGTATTGATCCTCACTGTTGCCATAGAAATACATATGATTGACAGTGCCAGTTGAGAGTAATGCTAACAGAAAAGGATGTTGTTGGCATTTGCGTCAAATCAGTGTCTCTTCTGCTTCATTAGCCACAATGATGAAGCTCTCCTCCCTGAATTCTAATATCATCCATTGAACATTGAGTGTGACAGGTGTTTGAATTGGAGAAGGTCCATCTCTCAACTCTTGGAGCTGAGCCACTGTCAGTCCAAATGTAAATTTACTTACTCTGACCTTTTGTGCTACTGGCTGCATGTGATGCTGTCATTTTGAATTGTGTCACCTGAGAACTATATATGCCCACTGAACTGACATGGCAAAACAAAGAGCGACAGATTTATGTTCTCTTTGAAAGCATGTGGCACCACGTCTTTCATTCAATTTATGGTTATAATATGTGTGTAATTACTGTCTGATTTACTCAGGCGGGAGCTCATTACTCAATTGGACAAGGACCCTCTGTATTCTAGGTACACTTTCAAAACTGAGAAGAACATTACTGATTTACCTGAGACCTGCAAGTTTAGAAAATAAATCAAGTTGTTGTGATCCTGAAATAGGAATGCTAATTAATAAGATAATAGCAGTCCAGAACCTTTACTGAGGTTGTGAGTAAACCAACTGACCAACATCTATTACTGACTGCATTATAATAACAATAGTGAGTTGCTCCTGCAATGGAGCTCTTTTAATTTTGTTTTGAGTTATGTAACTTAATGAAGATGGTAATTAATAAAACGGGTTATACAAATACACTGACGAGCAATAACATGGATAATGCAGTTACTTGTTCAGTAACATGGATTCATATTATGTTATTCATATATATGTATATTATGAAGCTAGGAGCATAAAATGAGCTAAGAAAGAAACGGTTACTGAGATTTCCAGCTATATGTTTTAAAGATGATCAAATAAAACTTTAAAATCTCACTGGATTAGATGACAATAAAATATTGTTGAGGTTTGATACAGTCGTCACTGGTCAATGCCAACACCCAGTAAATATTTTGGCTTGTGCAAAAAAGTCTGGCTGTCAACAGCTTGCTCCCTTTTGACACCATGATGACTGACTGCAATCAATGTAATCTGGCATAACTACCCAAACAGCCATTTACTAAGTAGTTTTGAAACAGTTTTGCAACAAAAAAAATATAAATCATATAATGGGGTCTGTACCACAATAAAATGAGAACAAATGATTTTTACATTGATGTGTTGCCCAGACTCTTTTTCTGATTGACTGATGCTAGAATTAATTTAATTCCTCCATGAGTCAGAGACTGATTTCAAATGGGTATGTCTAGCAATGCAAGTGCTGGTTTCAAGTAGAGAAAACAAGCTGGTATCACTACTGGAATGCATTTAAGGGCATGCTGTTACCAAAACATATTTTTATTGTGTTTCCATTGTACGGTCAAACCTACATGTTTCTTGCTTCAAACTAGTAAGGAAATTGAACTTACAACCACTTTGATTTTTTTCAGGCAGAGAAAAAAATCAAAGTGGATGAATCCTGTGCTTATTCACCACCATAATGGGCAGACTTGAGTCACTATTGAAACAGTGTGATTGGGGGGGTTAGCTGATGGCTCTTATATTTTCATGGTAGAAGAAATATATTACTGTATGCTGTCACTGTCAATCATCCATCTACATATTTTCTACAAGCACAGTGATTACTTTCCATCCCTGAGATTTGACTGGCAAAATGTTTATCACAAGCAATCCCAGCATACAAGAATCACCTAAATGTATTCTGTTATCTTTACCCTACTTCAATACTCAGAATTCCCTCCTATGCATGTTTCCCTCTACCTCTTTTTGTCTCAATTCACCTAATCCCTTCACAATCCTTGATATTTATTCATGTATCCTAATTTCATTCAATTTGTCTCTATCTCACCTCTCTCAGTTGAGGCAGATGGTCACCCACCTAGAGCCTGATTCTGCTAGAGATTTCTTCCATTAAAAGGCAGTTTTTCCTTGCCACTGTCGCCAAGCGCATGCTCATGCGCTTGGCGACAGTAAATAAAACTGTAAAGAGTATAGTCTGCTCTATATGAAATGTGCCCAGAGATTACTTCTGTTATGATTTGGTGCTACATAAATAAAATTGACTTGACTTGACTCTCAGACTCCCCGGATCACTCTCTTTCCATTACTGTTGTTATACTTGCTCTCGTCCAGGCCAGTCCCCTGGAGTACAGTCAGTGTGATGTGGAGAAGTTGGGGCTGTGAGCAAAACACTCTCTTTCCTCTCCACTTCACACAAGGCTTAGAGATGAGACAAACACAACTACAGACAGACAAGTGGAACAGATGATTTCTCAGTGGTCATAAGATGAATTAGCTAATGGCAAAGGCACCACTTTGTTAAGTACTGCACAACATAATGTAGCTTGTTCACTCTCGGTAGAGCGTAAAGATCTGTATTTGTTTGTCTAAGTGCACCCCTGAATTTACAATAAAAGAAACCTAGTGTTAGTTAATGCAGGGCACAGAAATCATATGTCCCAGCTGTAATTAGCTGACAATCTCTAGTGAATCAGCATACCTGTCAGACACACACACCGATCATAGCCATCAGGTGTCACATCAGGTGGTCCCCTTTAAATATGACTCCCACCCACAATGATCTTGCTGCTTCCAACACACTGCTCACTGTTGCTGCTGGCTAAAATTGCCAGCATCACCCCAGTCTCCACCTTTCTGGTTCTGGTCCCTTCTTAGCTCCAAGATATTTCTGAAAATCATGTCTTGCTTTTGTCCAATAGGGAAGGTTTCCTTAGTCAGCCTAGCAAGTGGAGCCTCCAGCGCCACCATTTGTTGCGATAAATGGTCTGATCTCTGACGAGAGTGTTCCTTACAATATTTGCCAGCAATATAAAAATTACTGTTTTGACCATTTCACATTTGTTCTCATGTCTTGAGGAACTATTCTTTGCTTGAGCAGAATAAAAATAAACATAATAAATGAAGAAGATAAGAATGGTAAAGAAATAGACTGGGAAGACAAGGAGGACAGCAAGACAGAAGTCTGAGACAGAAATTATGAGGTGTTTGTTTGATCTTCAATTCCTCCACAATTTCCTTTTTCTGAGTCACAAAGAACAGAGACAAAGTCATACACACTGAAACACAAATCACCTTGGATGCACCATATTATTATGATGATGATCCAGGCTGCAAGAGCACAAAAAGGAATGAAAGAGATAGCGGGGGGAAACATTCTAACTACCACTCACTGGTTTGATCTATAATTCATATCTCATCCTCTTGTACGCCTTGTGCAGATCTTTTCAACTTGTGTCTTCTTTTTTGTGCATGTCTCACTTTTTCTCCACCCTTCCTGACTAACTCTGTTTGTTTGTGTCTGTATTTATTTGCCAATGTCCAACGTTTAGACCACTGTCATTTGTGACTGCTCATGCATGAGATCATATCCATTTCCTGGATGCCTCACAGGAAAAAGAAGTGATGCAATGGAGCATGGCAGAAAAGGGCCCAAAGCTCTGGAACTTAATGGAGCGGAGCACCTAAGCACCCCAACTGACAATTCACCTATATCACCACTACTAGCATGCTTGCTTTTCTGTCTCCCAAATGACTGGGCAAATAGCCAGGGGATTTGGTAAGTTGGTGGGGGTTGGGAATATGAGATGATGGGGCAGTTGCACCAGGGTTCATATCACCAGAGAGGCCTGGATGTTAGAACTCAAGAGCAGTTATGGTAACCATGTGGAAAGAAGCGGATTGTTTTTGGGTGAAGCTAGGACAGGATTTGAGCAATAGCGGCATAGAGAGACAAGGCATGTGATTTGGACATGAGCCACACAGGAAAACGGAAATTGGATGATGTGAAGTACAAAGGGCAGTGGAAATAAGTCAGTGATTGAGGTCAGAGAAATGTCAGAGATTCTATTCAATGATGTCATTGTAGGCATAACTTAGTCCTGGCCCTGTGATGAAAAAACAAACCAAAAAAAACCAACCAAACAAAAAAACAGAGAATGTCCTCTATAGTACAAACATGTACACTTAAATGCCTAAACATATGGATTACATTCAGCAAAAGCCTCTGAAACATTTTTTTCTGGCTCACAAGAAGAATTATCTGGGCTGAAAATTTGTGCCATGAGACTCATACTACGTTTAATAAGAGGTGTATGATGTTGGGTATGTGTGTTTTAATCTATTACAAAGTTAAGCCTAACCTAACCCTAACCCTTAAAATCA
>JANJYP010144423.1:0-12524 GCA_024605115.1 Rastrelliger brachysoma
TTTTTTTTTTAAAGTACATTTATCATGGATATATGAGAAGATGCAGGAAAAGTGAGGTAGGACTAAGGATCAAAGATATGAAAGCAAGCAAAGCAATCAGATTAAGTGCAAGAGGAAATGCAAAGTGTCAGTGTGTTGTCTTATCTGATTAGCAGACAGGACAAAAAACAACTCACAAGAAGAGGACACTATAGCTGTCATATCTTTGATCGGAGTGAAGATCGCAGGGAGGCAGGTCTGCAGGTCTGCAGAACTGATGTAAATCCACTTTGTCAGAAAATATACTCATTTTTGGAGAATTTTTCACACATTGCAAGTGTTTTAACTGGAGATGTTTGTTTCTCCACGCAGCCAAAAAAAACTTGGACCTCTCCAAAGAAAACATACTCATATCTGAAACACCTCACTTCACACCACACTTAAATGTTAGAGAAAAACAGCATTACCGGTTGTACACTCTCTTTTAGTTTTAGCATTGCTTTCAGTGTGATAGTAATCATTGAAAGATTAAAAAGTGTTACGGGTTGTGAAATGCTGCAGGGTGGGCTTTGTTTTTTTTTTGTTTTTTTTAAAGATTTTTTTTGGCACAGACGCCTTTATTGTAAAGTTGGTAGACAGGAAATGGGAGAGAGAGGGGGGGTAGGCATGCGGAGAAATGACGCTCCGGCCGGGATTCGAACCGGGGTCTGCCGCGTACATGGCATACGCTCTAACCACTGCGCCACCGAGCAAGCCAGGGTGGGCTTTGTTCTAGGATAAAATGATAAGTACAGACTAAAAACTGCAAAATCACCTGGCACAAAATAACTGCTTGCCAGGAATGGATTTTTTTAATGTTGCATGTCAATTGCTATGTGCTTATTGTCAAAGAAGAAGAAAATGTCAACACTAATGAAATATTTTTACTTTTTTTGGGGAATCAACTTCAGACCTGTGAAAGAGATCAAACATACTGTATAGCAGAGTGGTTAAGCAGAAATGTCAGATCCCCAATACACAAATTTATACTCAAAAATGTATTTTTCATGTACCTACATTTGGGATTTTTGAGGTTCACTGTACTGAATGATGCAAGTGATCTTTAACTTTGTGACAAGAATCTCCTCAACAGCTGTGTCATATTTCACCAAACAGAAGCAAAAGGTACATGAAGTTTGAATTTTGAGGATGGAGCTAAAGAGAGAGTCTAAACAGATGAGTGGCTGACTAAAGCAGTCTGGGGGACTTTGTGTCAGAGCAACCTGGGAGTCTCTCCTCCATCTGTTCAGATCAGTCTCATTAAGTCGAACAAGTGGCCCAGAGCTCCTTCACTCAGCGCGCTGTCTCTCTCTCTCATAGCCTACTGCTGTCCCGGGGCAATGATTACATGAAGCCTAACCTTGTAGAAAATGACATTAGAGAATGCAAAACTATGGTAATGGTCAGGCCACACGGTCCACTGACTGCCAGTTAACCCTGGTCTGTACAGTATGCAAGCAAATGCTCATGTGTGCATTAAATTGTAGCGCTGTAAAGGTTCTTATTATTGGTCGGTGATGGATGAATTGCCATGCTTTGTGCATATGTTTTTTTTTTCCTGTTGAAAAGTAAATGCACAAACATAACTCGTATTCTGATTTGTGGAAGCTTCTGTCTTTTATGTAATCTCTGGCTGGACTACACTTACTGCAATTTTTTAGATCAGTACTTTCAGAGGGAAATGCTGCATTTGGCGGTAACAGAGGCATACAGAGGTGGAGGTCGGAATTGGATGATGGGCATATAAAGTGCTGGACTTTGACACTGAAGTCCAGGCTTGGCATTCTGAGTCTTGTGTGCAGTAAGGGGGATGCGGTAAAAGTACTTCGGTTAAGGTTTGGAAAAGATTTTGGCTTGTGGTTAAATATTAATAATCACTCTCTGTCTCATGCGTCAAGTCACTCTTGAATTTTTCAGTATATAACCAAGACCACCAACCTTCTCTCAGCCTTAACCAATATCTCTGAGTGACTAAACAGAAATGTGTTTGTTTGTGTCAGCACAGATCTGATTTTGTAGTTAAAACGAATTGAGCACTATCAGTCAGGATTTTGCAGTGAACGGTTTTTTGTGTGGACATTGAGATTTGCCAGACACATTAATTAAAAGACTTTCTCATGTTGATTAGATAGTATCCAGGTGACATTATGTTCCTCGTAAAGTGTATTTGTTATTTTAAAAGAGCAGTCTATAATTTTAATGGCTGATGGTTGGGTGTGGTTGTGGTGCAAGATGTGTGAAAGATGGAGCTCCTCACAATTCTGGACACCAGAACAACTGAGTAGAAGACCAGATGACTGATTAAAGGCAGAGTCAGGCATCAGATCAGGCTGTCTGTGTATGATGAAGAGAGTATTTGATGAGGTCAGCTGCTGGCACTGATGTGGATTACGTGACTCCTCTGGGAATCCTTGGTGAGCTCCAAAGAACAGCAGAGGAGATGTGGGAAAGAGCGAATGGATGTGATTGAAAATGTGATTGCAGCAGGAGTTTGTTTTTTACATTATGTTACTCACACGCCCTATTGTTCAAGGATTACTGTATAGGTCCTGTGGTGGGGTGGATGCTTGCTGTCACAGATGAGGAGACCCTCTCGCTCGACATGTCTGCAACCTGCTGCACTTTTTTTTTGTTTTTTTTTTTTTTGAGAGCTTGATGTTTGGGAGATCATTGAAAGTGAATGCAGTGTGTTGCAGGAATGGCAATGAGGAAAACCTGCCTTTCTTCACAGCAGAGGAAAGAGTCAAAGGAACAGTTCTGAGCTCAGGTGCCTCCTTTATACAGCATCTCAGTAGGAGAGGGGAGTGAGGGGTGGACTGTTTGAGAATACTCAAACATAAAGAAGAGTCAAAGGTTGGTCACTTGTAGACCACAACTGAGCCCAGCTCCCAATGTTTCAAAATGAATAACACAGTTTGAGATTTATATCAAGCACCTCAGTATGATATTTCAAAACTGGAAATTGCATTGTTTTTACAAACATACATCAGTCCTGCCTATTAGAGAAATCTCTGCATCATTTGTGAGAGCTTAGAATGAATCTAAATTGCCACAACTATAGCCTACCACATGAAATTGCCATGATTTGCAACTATTGATACAATAATTCACATCATCGTAGCATGTACTTCACACAAGGATTCTGGTGGAGGATGGACAAAGCTCATCTGCCAACACAAATTACTGCCATAGAACAAGTAACATAATTCCCAAATGTTTCCAAACGAGGGTTGTATTTAATTAGTCAGAAGAATGCAAGTTGATTCTCTGTTTAGACAGCACAGACATAAAACATAACACTCAAACATATAAAAATGGGCATTTTGCAAATGAAAATATATTTTTATGTAATCATGTAATATGCGTATTTTATAGGCATTATTATAGTGAAGTGAATGTTTATTTGATAGGGGCTTTTAAATGGAACTCAAGTACAGTATTTTCTTTATTAGACATGTTTGAAAGCATATGAATAGAGTTTTTCAAAGCAGTTTGGGATTCCCTCATGACTCTTGTCTTTATGTATGATTACATTGGTACTAGTTTTTAAAAAAATGTAAATCCCGC
This sequence comes from Rastrelliger brachysoma, assembly GCA_024605115.1. NCBI lineage: Eukaryota > Metazoa > Chordata > Actinopteri > Scombriformes > Scombridae > Rastrelliger > Rastrelliger brachysoma. The sequence goes on from JANJYP010144423.1 coordinate 3,586, forward strand.
AATTTTACTGTAATAATAGTGCAAAACATCTCAAACTGTATTGCAATTTTCAAGCAATTTTGCCTGCAATAATTACATAAATACACATAAACACTGCAAAATCACGGAGGGATGGATATACAGTATGTATAAAATCCCAATATGCTTTTGATGGGGAAAATATCATGTATGTATGCATGCATCTCAAACTAAAGTACTCTTTCAGAAAAGTAGGATACACTAAACCAAACAGTCTATTTTACACTTGATATTTTGGAGAGTAATTTTTGGTTATGGTTTTATACAAAAAAAACCTGTGAGTCACATCACTGCGGATACCCTCTAGAGGTAATTTGAACTCCTTTTGTGAAAGTGTGTACTTTTCAAGAAAATCCTGCTTTTAAGTGGAATCTTACCTCAAACAATCACTGAGAGCAGGACTGATGAATGTGGTTTTGACCCTTGCAGGTAGTGAGGTACGACCACTAAAGTAGGGTGGTAAGATATGTTTGGCTTTCATGCCTGTAGACACTTGAGTTGTATCCCTTCAGCCCCACCAACCAAGCAAACAAGCCTCCCCAATTCCCCCTCACCAGGAAACGCCACTAGCCAAGATTGAGGCTTTTGGAGACTTTATATAAAAGTCTTTTTTCTGCACAGCATGTTGTCCAAACCACCACATTCTTAAATGTTAAATCCCCTGTTCCAGATCCATGTATGAATATACAGCAATCATGCAAAAGCCTGTTTAGTGTTTAAATATTCCAGTTGTATCTCTCATGTTGTGAATAGAACACATTCTCTCAATGTTAAATCAAGCAATTCTCCTAATAATTTCTTTTGATACTACTGAATATATTTAGTTTTTTTGAAGCTTTTAGTTAACATGCACACACTGTTGCTACTACTACTAATTGCCTCTGAGTTACTGTGCTTGTTGTGGAAGAGTTGCCGTTGGATATGGGAGCTTGGCCATGGATTGATTATTTATTGTAGAGTACTAATGACTTAATTAGTAAGACATGGATCTTAACACCTTTTTGTTGAATGAGCAGACTGACAGAACTGATGCTGTTTTTATGGCCAAAGTGTATTGCACCTCCACTCTTCGGGGCTACTGCAACTGCCTTCATGTCCCCTGCCTCGCACTTTCTTCTGTGTCGTGCCTGTGGTAGAGCAATTTTCTAATCAAGGTTTAATTAGAGAGGGGAAGCTCAGCATCTCCCCTCTTAATGATCGACAAAGCAGCTAAATTGTCAAGCCTGTGGAGTCTCTAATGGGAAAAAAAGTTTAGGGGCCCTGGGTGGCAATGCAGCCAATGAACTGACAGCTTCAGAAGAAAGATCATGAATCTTCTCTCTAAAGCAATTACAGAAGCTGCTGAAAGGCCATTCTATAACCATTCGTCCTCATAATGGTAACACAAACCACCTAATTGTTATTTCATTTGACTCTGTTGTAGACTGTTTTCATAGGAAACTCATTACAATGCGAAGTGGGAAAAAATCAGGGAAGATGGGTTATAGATAGAAGCAAAAGAATTGACCATCATCTACTTTTTTGCTCGAGGAACCACATGAAACAATGCGACAGATGCGCTTGGAGTGGGGCTAATACCCGTTGAATGCCATTGCACTTTGGGTAATGCAAAGCAGCTTGACATTTAAGGAGCAGAGGCTGCGTGTAATTGGAGCTGTGGCCTTTCAATGGCTACTCTCCTCCCACTCTGTCAGGACAAAGCCAACAGGGCACCTCTCTGGGAAAAACACTGAGCCCACTAAATGAACAACAGAGAGCCAAGTCGAGCTAAATTGGACACATCCGCTACCTGTTTTTTAATGAAAGAAGAAGCAGGAGACTGTGCTCACCAGTGCAAAGCAATTTACATTGACAGTTCCATTTTAAGTAAGGTACATGATTTAAACATGTGCTTTGTGGTGGTGGGGAATCAGTGAAGTTCATGGAGGTTTAAAGAGTTATTGCTCAGACAGACATGTAGCAACAACTCATTCTGTGATGGTTAACTCCTGCTAAAGACCTATGTCTTAGGACTTAACCTATTTAATTTGCCACCCCAAAAAGTGTCATTTCAATGGCATCATAAAATGGCAATAAAGTGACATTAAACAGCATATTCATACGTGATCTTTCTCATAAAATGATGGAGATTAATTGCCCCTCTCTTTGAAACGAAAGGGCAAGGGGCAAGAGGGGATTTACTGCCTTAATGACCAAAGTGACATAATGCTGTCTGTCTGAACATGGATTATGGTGACAGTGAAAGTAATCATTTTACAGATGACATTAAACACCATCACAGACTCCAGGCCAGCTGAGGCCAGCGGTCCATGAACCCATTTTGCTGTTCTTAAGTGTTATGGACCTCCACCTATGAGATAATTTGATTAAGTTAGATATTGAAAGTATGGAGTGAAATGTATCATTAAAGGCATTTGTGTAGTAGTGTGCTGTAATGAAATAAATGAAAAATGTAATGTTTTGAAGCAGGAACATCAACATTTCTTCATATAAAACATAGTGTGACAATTTTTTTTATTTTGCTATTCAGTGGAAGAGTCTTGATAGAAACTCTGCAGTATGTTCAGTACATACACTTGACCTCCTGGAGTTGAAACTGTAACTCTGCTTAAGGAGTTACAGTTTATTGTGCATTTATGTTTTCTGCAGAATGTTGTTTCCATAAAACAGCGGCGTCCTTGCACCACATAAATATAGTACAAATCCATTGCCTGCACAGCTCTTCATCAGGAGGCTTCAGTTCCTGTGAATGCACAGGAGCTGCCCTCCTCACTGACGCTTTATGAAACCACTGTGTAAAATACACAGTCATTTCCTCTCCACTGTCTGGGATGAGGGTTGTTAGAGTCCGTGACCCTGTAATTCCCCCCTCACTTGAGGAGAGGCCCACCCCAATTACACTTTTACAGACTTCTCCAGACTCCCGTCGCTTGGCTCGATTCTTCTCAATTTCCCCCCGTCTGTCAATATGAATTGAGATCTTGTGCACATGGCCCCATTGTGGCAGTCAAAATGATGTATTATATTCAACGTGTGTCATATCAAATTACCTGCAAGGAAACAGCTCATATAGCATGCCAATAAAACTTTGACTGTGCCCAAATGCTGTCGCTGTAGTGAGTCCAAAGGGAAGCGGGTAGGAGGATGGAAGAGCTCTGAGAGCCATAATGAGATGTTCTTTGTATATACTGTAGTGATCACTACTCTCTGTAGCCCTCACATTGCTACACCTCCTCACTATCAAATCAAATTGCTGCTGGCTAATAAATTAAAACAACAGGGGGTGTGCCCCCCTCTTCCCCCTCCCATTACCAAATCAATAGTGTCCCCTCTTGGCTGACAGCTTAATCGCCTGTACTGCCTGACCCAACAAAATAAAAGCCCATTGTGCTGGCCCAGCACTTTTTCTCCCCTCTCTCCCACTCTGACCTTGCTAAAGCCAATAAACCCTACTCTTTCGCCTCCTCCTCCTAACTCCCCCGCAACGGTGTCTCATTCATTCAGAGGACGGAGACCAGATAACACATGTAATAAGTGTATCCGTCCTCTCTATCGATAGGAGTGCCAATCCAAAGTAGGTATTAATAAAGAATGGGTGCTTGACTGAGGCGGGGCAATGATTTTGCTTGATACAGATATCGATAAGAAATTCAATAGAGGCTGTTAGTAAAAAAAAAAAAAAAAAAAAAAAACAGGCATTGGTAAATTGTCTGCATAAGATCCTCTGGTATGCTTTGCCTGATAGGAAGACAGACGTGACCCCAGCACAAAATCGATACAGCTGCTACATTCTGAGGGTGAGGCTGTTTTTTCACTCTAATGCCTTTTTGGGAAAACACAATCCAATCCGGCTTTATTGGCTTTACGGCAATACTCGCTGATCTGCTTTGTTGCTTATTGGAACACAAACTTTAAAGTTAATGCAGAAATCTATAATGTTCAAATTACAAATTGCAAATTACAGTATAGATTACAGAGGACGGTAGCCACAAATCTGCCAAATTAAGTGACAAATATATTACGGACATAGAAGCATTTTCAGATCTGACACGACAATAAGCTGTTATCATTTTTCTGTTCTTTCTAAAAACCCATTACAAATCACAGTTAAAAAATAAATGCATTTACAGTGTGGTTAAGTTTAGGGAAAGATCAAGGGTTGGATTACTTCAAGTTTAGAGAAACACTATGATTTAGGTTTCAATCACAACTTTGTTAAGGTTAGGGGACCTTTGTTGTCATGGTTACAGTAACAATCACGGTCAAGGTTAGAGGTTAATCATGGTCACGGTTTTAATAAAATCAATGTTGAGTTGTGGTTGCAGCTGGGGAAATGAAGCACTATCTCACAGGTTAAAGTTTGTTGAACCATCTATCCACCCCATCAAAGTAACATCACCTGATTTCCTCCTCTGCTCTCGTCATAATTTCATCAGCCTTTAGAGGGCTTCTGTCAACTGAACATAAAAAATGTGTTTTGAGGCACAACCGATCCTGTTGTTTTTTACTCCTGGAGGGCAGAAAATGGCTTCAACCGACTATGTTTGCTATTGTCAGACACCAGATGAGATCCAACCACTTCAACATTTCTCAGCAGGTTCAACTGTTTGTAGGATTCTTTCTTTTTGGTAGCTCAGTAATGTATATTGTTGCATTGTTTCCTATGGCACAGCTTGTCCTGTCAACTTTTGTTCATCTGCCTAACCTCAAGCCATCAGTGTTGTTTCTGAGATCTTATCATATAGAATTAAGTTTCATATCTCATTGCATCATATGAGATATCGTGAGAATATTTCTGTCATAATTCATCTGCGTTACTGTAGGTCAGTGCCACCAGAAACATTTAGTACATATGACCCCAAGTATTAATGCACACATTAAATCATCATCCATCATAAAAGTCTCATTTCAGAGGTTGTCATCTCTGAAGGACAGAACTACAATTACAGATTTTTTAAGTTTTAAAGTTAGAGGAGCAATTTTCTCCACGATTAAAAGTCACTGCTAGTTTCCTTATCTGGTATCAGATAAATGAGCACCGAACAATGGACTTTGGTACAGTATACTAAAACCAACAAATGATGCCCCAGCCTTTCCAGTTGGGATAAGGACAGGGAGGGAGCGGTGTCTAAAATTACATACTACTTCTTTAGCAGTCTCTAACAATTACTGCTAATGCTAAACTGCTAAAAAGCTAGCTGTTACTTCTGGTAAATGCGCCACAGCCGTGTTTGATTTGAGACAACACTAACCTGTCGAAATGTGCGCACTACACAAGTAAATACATAATGCACACAGTGTACTAACACAAGTGTACGATTTAGGGTGTGATTCAGTTTTGCACCGCACAGGTAGAAGGAGTTGTCCCCTGAAATGAGACACTACTAGTCGTTCCCATTTCGCTATGCTTGTTTAGATGTATCACGAGGGACTTTGAAGTGTGATGGATTAACATGCCTTTTGAATGCAGTTTACTCTCCCACGTCTGTCTGCCCACCTCACATTCTCTCCGCCTGTTCTGCTCCAATTAATACGCCGCTAATTCTATGAATATAACAACAGCTTTAATTAGGCCTGCCTGTAATCTCAGCACCGTGAAACAGATTGCCACAGGTAAAAGAAACACTCGGCAGAAATGACACTGCATGGGGGGGGTAGGAAATGAAATGGAGCAATAAAATTGAAATGTGATCCCAGTGGAAATTAGCATGCTAAAATGGGCCTGAAAATATTTATGATCACATCACAGCTGCTTGTTTGTTCATTTTGTTAGTTTTTTTTTTTAAATTGCTGCCATTGCCCACAATACCTCATTCAGAAGTGCATCTTATATGTATTCACTCAGAGTGGCAAACATACAGAAAGATACGTGTTATCTTATTAGCAGGGGTGTGACCAGAGATATATTGGGCAGGATAAGCCTGTGCTGGAAGGCTTCTGTGGCAAAACCGTGTCAAACATCCATAAAGTTCTTGTTATTCATGCTTTTGCTATTGTCCGAGAATCAATATATCACACAGCCTTCCCATTGCAAAGTACATTTCCTCTCATAGCTATGTTTGAACACTGATTCTATCCCATTTAAATATAAGATTAAATCAGTAAAAGCATTAATCAAGAGCACGAGGACTCAGCATACTGAATTATAATTCAAAGCTTTTTATCACATTTTATTAACGTGGCTTATTCACAACTATTTATATTTAATGTGTGAACTTGGTGCTTAAAAATCATTAACCGCTTGCAAGGAAGGTTTCATGTGTCAGAATATCATAAAATGTTTTTTTTCTCTTTTTAAAAGTAACCAATGCCACAAATAGAGATTGGAAATAATTATGTTGTACTTGTCATGTTAATTACTTGAATATGGCAATCTTTTAAAATTGAAAAAAAAAAAAAAAAAAAAAAAAGTCAAACAGGAACAAAATACCAGCAGGCATAGAAGTATAAATTTTGTGAACTGCAGATGAATAAAACTTAGAAAATGAAACACCAGTGAGCTGTGTAAATATCCATCACAGTTCATCAGTTTACAGAACAAATTATTTTACCGTGCGCAGGCAGTTTTGCAGTGCAAAGAGGGATCACTAACACCATTTTGGAGGCACTCACTTTCTTCCAAATTAAGCAGTTTAAATGATTTGGCAAAACCTTTTCATAACCTGATGTTGCTGTGTTGATGAATATGGTGAGTATGACTTGAATTATTGTCAATAGGAGTGAAACAAGGTAGAATGTTTACCCCAAATAAATGCAGAAAAAACCAGAAAAAATAAATATCTCTCCTCTTTATAATTAATAACATGTATTTGATCAGACTCATACTTATGACTGTAAAAGGTGTCATGAGGCAGGAAGAGAACATTAAACACACATCTACACAGAGGAAGCTTTAGTTATAGTAAGTGTTCAGAAAGAAATCCCACTAATGTCTCTGTTAATTAAATGTGTTACTGTTAATTCACTCAGAAAAGTCACAAGTCAAATGTGAAACTCACATGAAGTAGTTCACTTTCGTCTTACGGCTTGAAGTAATATTGTTGATGCAGTTAAGATTATTAAGGTCATATACAATAGTGAAATAAGATGCATTGCCACGATTAAGCCATTCATCAGCATATCTTTATAAACTGATGAATAACACTTGACATATGACATTTAACACATAATGGAAAATCTTCAGCATCAATAATGTATAACAACACTCTGAAAGGAGCCATTCTGCATTATGACTAACTTGCTTGCTGATTTCCTTTTAGAAAAAAAAAATGGTGTACATCCATCTGCAGACAGGAAACTGCAAATATGACTTCATCTAATAGATTTATCATATTTAGCAGTTAAAATTAGCTGCTGGTAATTAGTCTCAGCATGTAGCTTGTCCTTATCTTGTGTCTGACATTGGGCTGCCTACACAGTTGGCAATAACACGGTCATCTCAGCAAGTTCTGGGCATACATATCTAAACTGTGATATTGTATGTTTAGTTTTCTCCATATATTTTCTTTATCTTATTTTATCCGTGACCACAATAAAGTAGTTTTTAGTCAGTTTTAATTATTTTTGTAATCTTTGAAATGAATTTACATCAAGTAAAACAGTAGATCTCTGCCTAGAGACTAACACAAAAAAGTGGTCAATACAAATTGAAGATTTGAGAAAATGATGCATTGGTAGTTAAAGTGTTGGCTACTTAAATATGGGCAGGTTTGAATGGTTTTTGAATTGCAAAAACAATATGATATAAGGACATAAGGATGCTGTTATTAGAAATCCAAGTGCAGTCACTCAAAAGCCAGGAGATAGGGATGATGGCAACTAAATATTTATTTTGAAGGCTGGGGAAAGGGAGTGTAAGTCTAGAGGAAGCTGGGAACATGGGGCCAGGGCCGGGGCCTGGGCAGGAAACTGGGAAGACCGAGGGTGTACGAACAAGCCGAGGGGCCGGACACAGAGCAGATGCAACTACAAGAGACAGGAGACAGAGCTAGGCAAGGAGGGGGAAAAAAACAGGCAAGAAAACTGGTAATGCATGAAAAATGGCTTGAAGCGTAGCACTGACTGAAGGAGATCTGGCAGAGAGGCAGAGGCAGAGCTGGGTATTTGTGGAGAGCTTGATAACAGTGATGAAGTGCAGCTGGTGTGGCTCTGCTCTGACTCCAGCACACCTGTCTCCACTCAGGCACACACACACACAGAGAGAGAGAGACACACACAAGATTAAACAGTAGTTTAGTGCAACATAACTTGAGAAAAGTTAAATTTGCTTTGCACATTAGGTACCTCTCTCAATGGCTTTTTTTTTTTTAAAGTGAAGTGTAAATTACATGACGTATTGTAAAATAAATACAAATGACAAAATAAGAAAGAAGAACTCATTATTTTTGTAAATGCAATCTGAAAAGTTAGCAACAAAATCTGCATCTAGCAGCGCACTAATGCGAGATGCATGGTCACCGACATGAAACATGCTGGAAGAGGTAAACAAAATGAGCCCCGGAGCCACTGTGGTCACAAAGCTCTCTACCGTTTTATATTCTAGGAGACATAAAAATTCACTCGGGCTTGTTGCCTTTCAGAGTCAACTTAATTGACTCCCGTTTCACAACAGTTCATGGTTTGGACGTACAGAATGCACGCCTCGTAGTCTCTCCCGCATTCTCCCGTGTGTTGCCGCCCAAAGGTCTTCCCATAAACTGCACATTGCATATTCATCAGTTGGATATTTGCCTTCATCTCTCAGGAATATCTCCTGAATAAAATGCACACACTCTCTCTTTCTGCTTCCAGCTGGGCTACTTCGTCTTTACACCGACTGAAAACACACAAGGAGCGATTTTCATGTGCACAGTGCATCACCCCCCCAACTCCCCCTAACTTTACTCTGCGCATGTTAATTCACCAAGGTCACTGAAAGTCCG
>JANJYP010144424.1:0-25055 GCA_024605115.1 Rastrelliger brachysoma
AAAAAAAAACTTCAGAAATATGATACACCCAATGAACAATGCAGTGTGACGTCAATGCTTAAACCCTACATGACTCGACACACTACACAATTATGACAAGCTCATTATATAATTGCTAAATGTTTGAAATAGTTATCCAAACACTCCCTGTTATTCATCTTTGTTCACCAAACACATACAAGGACAAACAGTGAAAACTGCAGTGAGTCACTCTGGTTTCTCTGTCATCATCCAGCAAAACTGCGTTTTTCTGCTTTTGCAGGCATACAAATATGTCAACACAAACATTATGCAGTGTTGCTCAATAAAGTGTCCCACCATCTCAACCACACATGCAAAATGTGCACATGTGAAAGGACACCTAAGGCCCATGACCTCCCAAGTGGCATTTGTTCCATTTACATGGTTGGCTTGGTTTGTGCTGTTTTTTTCTTTTCATTTTCCCTGCATGTAAGTGATTCAGTGTATGTGTTGTATGCCACAGGAAGAAATTACATATTTATGCCCACACAGAGGCCAGAGATATTTCCATTGCAGTAAATGTGAAAAAAAACACGATTATTTGTGTGGCACTTAAAGACAGTATTTTGTTGGATGAATTTAATCAGTCTCTGAAAGAAAAAAAAATGAATCAGCATATAGATCAGTGTCAGTGAGTCTTCCAGGGCAGATTAGCTGTAAATTTACCTATTTACCAAATCACAGTTGTTGAACATTATGGAGGCCAGCAGAACAGAAAATCACATGATCAAAGGAGACACTAGTACCTGGACATGGTAGGATGTGCTATATTACCATGCTATGTACCATGTGGCATGTAGAGGTGTGTCAGCAAGCATAAGATTAACTATAGTTTTTTTTAGAGGTTTCATATTTCTTTCATCAGATATTCTGTTTTGGGTGAGACAGATATTCTGTGTGGGAGCACTTCTTCAATGTTTCTTGTTCAAAGGAGTTGAAGCTGTTGGGGGAGTCAGTAACTTGGCTGTGGCTACAAGGCCTGTAGCAGGGAGCTGTCGAATTTCTCTCCAGATAGGAACCTGGGTTTCATAGATGTAGCCTCGAGAGGCCAGTTCAGTTACTCACTAGTTATTTTGCAGTTCCCTGAGGAAAAAGGCACACTTTCGACACAGTGTATTAATGAGGAGTCTAAATCCTCCTCTGTGACTTCTACATGTGACTTCTTCAAAGGGTGAAACTGTTACAAAAAGTGGAAAAAAATGAAAATGTGAATGTAGTACATTTTCAAATCTTGTGCAGTAATACTACCTGATAATTTAGGAGGAACCATTGAAAAGACCAGCCCAGGTGCCCAAGGAGTCAGGGGCTCCTACTTAAGAGCCTCTGTGGATGGAAGTGACTTTTAGTAAGATTTCCAATTGCATAGTAAAAGGGCAAAAATCCTTTTAACAAAACTGCTGGAAAGGAACTAGTTCATGTTCATGTTCATGTTCATGCTTGAAGGCAAAAGATGCAATAATGGCAAATACAGTGCACAATTTTTGGACAATCTCACCTTGAAGGCATTTATGGTGCACACAAAATGTGACGGAAGTAGTTTTGCCAAAAAAAAAAAAGAAAGAAGAGCTTGAGAGAGAATTTAAAATAATGCTGTCTTCTGAACAGCACAGCTTGCCAATTGCTTTGTAAATGGACATGATTGTTAGATTGTCAGTTTTGGAGGCAAAAATTGTTGGCTGCACCCTCCTCCAATTCAGGAAATTCAGAAAAATTTGGGAAATAGATGGTTTCAGATGCTTTTGGATCATTCATCTAGCACTTTGTTGGAAGCATATTGCCCCTTAAACATTCACTTTGTGCTTGATGCAAGAAAGAAACCATCATCACAAATTCACAGTGAGAATTTCCCCTTCAGGTCTTATTTCAGATGTTTAGATCTAGTTCAGTATAGGTTCAGTGTTGACTCTATACAACATGACAACTCTAAATGTGCTGAAAAAAAGGTAAAACTCTACAACTGTGTGATTACTTGACTTCCAAAGATGGTGAAGAGGCCTTCAAGGCATCACATCTCACCATACCCTCATGTCATACTCTGTACATGTCTAATAATACCTCATTATTACAGTGCATATGTTCAAAAACCAATAACGAACATGAGTAGTTGTAGAAACTAATCTTGAGTAAAAGAATTATAATACTCACTTGTTTCCCAGTCAGCAGTGAGTGATCATATTCTTTTCAAACAACATAGGCTGCTTAATAACAAGTTGAAAATGAAATTGCTTCTTATGAACCCAGCTGGACACATTTTGGGATAATTGGGGCCTCATGAACCCAACTGAAGATATTATTGTGTAATTGAAGGCACACAAGACAATGTCACTTTTTTGTGGAGAACACACGCTGTGAACAATTAAAAGAGGTGACTCTCACCCAGTTGCAAATTGGCCCCTCTCTCTTGTAACAAAGAGCTGTTCAAAATATCTGTGCATGACTAAAGTTTCAACTAGGAAGAGTGTATATGTGCAAGCTGATATGGTAAATGACTGTCAGGTCTGAGTCCTCTTATTGATGTGTGTGGGGAGACTGCAGCAGTAGCATTCCCTCCCTCCCAGCTCTGTGTTTCTGTTCCTCTGCCTTCAACACAATGAATGCATTACAACACTTGTGAAAATCAAACCCAGAGAGGGCACAGCCTAGTCCTCATCTCCTCTTTCTGTGGCCCTTGCTGAAAAGAATGGCCTACAGGAAACAACTCTTCAGACTTCTGTAAATGATGCAAGTTCAGGGATTTTTTTTAGCTCTTGCAAACATGAACAGTTTTTCACCTATTGGCAAATTAATAAAGCTAGGTATGTCCAGGCAGAGGGAACACAGGGAGGCAAAAAATAAGAGTAAATGTCAAATGAAAGAGGAGAGAGGAAAAAGAGAGGTAGAAAGTTCAATCTCTCAGTGAGGGCATTAGGCTGTGAGGCATGAAGAGTATGCCAGCAGGATGTGTGGTAGAGGTTCAGTGATCCATCAAAGAAAAGCCTGTCTTTCCATTCTGCCTTGCCTCGCAGTAACTTCCCCCACCCCCTCTCTGTCTCTCTCTTTCTCCCCTTGTCTTCGTCCTTGCAGAACGTTTCCTGGGGTAAGCAGTACTCATATGCCCTCTTCAAAGCTATGAGCCACATGCTCTGCATCGGTTATGGTGCCCGGGCACCCGTCAGCATGTCCGACCTGTGGATCACCATGCTGAGTATGATTGTGGGTGCCACGTGCTACGCCATGTTTGTAGGCCATGCTACAGCTCTGATCCAATCACTGGATTCCTCGCGCAGGCAGTACCAAGAGAAGGTAAGAACCTCACAATGACACACATTATCATATTAAGTAGCTGAGATTAAAATAAGATTGAGTTCACATGCTATTGGGTGTTATTTCAATGTAGTAACTTTAATCCTTTAAAAAGCTGACACAGCTACACATCTTCATGGTGTGATTTGTGAAAAATCAAGAGTTTGAGACATTCTTATTCATAAAAATAAATCACAGTGGACCTATATAGTCTATTAGGCTATTTCTTGTAGCTGTTACAGTAACATTTATAAATTAACTATGAACTTAAATAAAACAATTATGAAACTTGAATTTGAAGGAATATTTTAATAATTTTACCTCAACTTTAATTCATGAAGTAGCACGACATTTGCACTCTCAGCAATATGATGTTAAGTTCATACATTCCCTCATGCAGACACATAGGACATATGTTCATATATCATAAAACAAAAGGTTCAATGCAATTTGTGTGCCGATACAATTAATATAATTGTTCAAACTTATTGTTTAATTAACTGTATGCACAGTCTGCTGCAACCTTCAGTGTTGAATAGAAAACATTCTCAACAATAATAGCACAACATACTGTCATCAGAAATACATAGGCATAAATAGAAATAAATAATAGATGCCTCTTTTTTTTTTGATAAGAACAGAAAAAGATCTGTGATGGTGGTCTTCTTCCTATGGAATGGTCATACACAGCATGCTGCCTCTTTTTTTTAAACTTTCAACCCAATCACAAATTTCCATGCAAGAGAGGGCACAACCTGGTTCATTTACTGTCATCATCTGCAGTAGGCTAGACGCCATGTCATCTCTATTGTCACGCAAGGACTTACATCGAAAGTCCAGTTCTGATTTTACTGCAGTTTGCAGTACTGGCTGTTCCCACACTGAAGCCCAACAATAAATTTCTTCAATGTTTTTATATGGTCGATGGATGAGGCAGCATAAATTACTATGAGGGGGGTACATTTTTGTATCCCAATGGGGATAAAAATAATTCAGCTGAGACAGGGATAGAAAGACCAGAGGGGAGGGAATTCCCGCCATGCCCCCTGGCAAATCGCACCCTGCACATCTTTAATATTTGTTATTGCAAGGTAAGTAATGCTAATTACCGCTGGGATGGTCTTAAAGTATTAATCTGTGGGTTTTGCTCTTTCCTACCGCATAAAATCCTGCTCATTGGAGCTAGACTTAAATAAATTAGGCCTTCTCTCAGTGGCCCTTTGGACCAATGGGTTGAGCTCTAACAGATCACAATATCCGGGTGATGACTAGGAAAGAGGATTTTCTCCCACCAAGCAGATCACATAAGGCCAACAGGGTGAAGAGGTCTATGACATTACCAGCCACCTCATTGTATGCTGCCAGTCAACACATTTTATTCTTCTCCATTCATTTCAGTCCCTATTACATCACTATAGGATGATTATCCAACATTTCAGCCAAGCCACCATCTGTGACCCTGCTGAGGAGCCAGGGCAATTCCCAGAACACACAGCCATGACTGATGCGCTTCATGCTTGCACGCAAGAACCTGAGTTCAGCTTCCAAACTTTTCCTGCGCTTATGCTGCAGAATTCCATGTACATACCATTGTAGCGTAGGGGATTATCGTCCTTTATGGTTGTCTTGATCCACTTCAGAGCATGGTTATGATTAAAGTGTAGAGCTGACCTCTAACCTGTGTGGTAACAAAGATAACATGAGCTCAGATCAGGCTCAGATTTACTGATTTACCTACAGCGTGTAGATTGTTTTTGCATTGTCTTAAGAAAAATATATACGTTAAGATGAAATAATAAATTGATTACTGGAAACCATATGAACTACTATATAATAATCCAGCTATCATTAACTATTGCAGAAATTTGAACATAGTTTTTTGTGTCTGCTTCTCAATTTTGAGGATTTATCTCTTTTTGTCAGATGTGATAATGAACTGAATGCTTTTCGATTTTTGATTTGGGCTTTAGAAATTGTGATGGATATTTACTAGTTTTTTATATTTAATAAACCAAAGGCTTGATCAAGAAAGTAATCACAATAACTAAAAATTGCGTTTTCTTGAAACGTCAGAGCTACCACCTTCAATTTCTTGTTTTTTTCTGACTGAAACACAATACTATCATAACCAACTGAAAATAAACAGCAGCAAATCCTCACATTTGAGTACCTGGAATAAGGCAGTATTGCTTGAAAAATTGCACATTATCAGAAATTAATTGATTATCAGAATAGTTGCATATTAACTTTCTGTCATTTGTTTTGTAATTTAAGCTCTACAGTGAGTAAATAATTGTCGATTGTAGCTAGACTGTATTTCTGCCCACACATACAAACACAGTAATGCAGGTCTGGGCCAACACACAAATTACACATCAATTACTCTGCATGAGGCTGTTGTAATTCTTATCAGAGCATTCATACTGTATATATTATGGTTATAGTCACCTTGGCTGTGGCTATAACAGGACATGTTAATTTAAACCTTGCATATAAAAGTGTCCAGCATTTCATTGTAAAATGATGACTTGACCTTGCCAGGCTGGCCCATGGTTAATGCACATATAGTAAAACTACCTCCTGTGTGTTAGTTGCAGTGTTGCAGCGCTATTATACATGATACTTCATCAAAATAGTTAAAGGCATACAGCGTATCGGGACAATCCTCTATGGACAAGCCTAATCTAGTCAACGTCATGGTCAAGATCACAGCTTTCACCTCAATGGGATTGTGGGATGCTAATCATTCAATTTCATCATCCTCTGACAGATTAAATTTCATCCTGAGACTAATCATCTGAAGGTCTGCCCATGAACTCTTTATTGATAGAAATGCTAGCAGATCAGAAGTCGGTGCACTCCACAGTCAGGATAAAAAGATGCAGCTGTGGCAGGATAGAGCAGGCTCAGTGAAAAACCTTTTAGTCTGAAAAAATGCATCACTTTGCTGAGCAACACTATGAGCGTCATGGGTATTTGATTAGCAGTAAAGAGAAGATTTTTTACTAAGCTGAAATAATTTTATGATTGATCGTAAACAGCCAGTTACACTGATGGCAAAGTGCATTCCAATGAAAATTAATGACAGCAGGTCGCCCACAGCAAACAAGTTGAGCTTCCGCAGTCACTGTTTGAATTAGTGACATGTCTCTTGCTCAGTATGGATGTACATCTGCTTCACAGAAAATCTGCTTAATCTACATCCCACTTTATCCTTTTAACATCCCTCCAGGCATTGAACTGACAGCTTTGAGGTTGTGAATGCCATGTTCATGGTAACAGAGCCCCAGTGTGTAGCCAGATTCAGCGAGGGCTGATTTGCTGCATGGCTGTGCATATCAGTGGAGCAGGCTGGGGAGCAGCAGGGATGGGTCCAGGGTGCTCAGCCTCTAGTCATTACATCTATCACTGCCACAGCTAGGGGGTCGGAAACATGGATGTAGGGTTGGATGCGAATGTGAGGTCAGAAGTTAGCTAAGGGCAGAAGGGGTAAGTACTGTAAGACGGGCATAAGATGAGGAAGAAAGAGAAATAATGATGCTGGTAATCAAGAGTCATTCTTTTTAATAGGTTCAACTTAAATCCTGGAACCCTTATCTTCTCTGAACAGCTTTCTCGTGTTTCAAAACTGAAAAAAGATTTTAAAGAAATTATCAAAGAGAGCAAAGCATAATGGAATATATTGGAAAGAAACATACTGAGAGAAGCATGTGAAGGACAGCAGGGAAGAGAAATAATAGGGGAGGGGTGGGGTGGGGGGTCAAAGGAAATGAGGGTGTAAAGCATGCATGATCTCAAGATGTGCCTGCTGTGATGCCCCGGTGCTGATTCACTGGAAGCCAGCGTACAGCTGTGTGTCATTCATCAGCTAAGGCCTGAGGAGTTATTCTTAAAGACTTGTCCATGCTGTGCCTCATTAGATAATGTACACGGCTAAGAGTCACTATAAACCTAACATGACTAATTGTCTGCCATGAAACAATGTTCTGGTCAAATAAAGGTCAAGAAAAATAGAAAAGTTTAAAACTCAGTTGTCATGAAATGTTAATTATGAAAACTAAAATTCCAGCTAGCCTGAAATTGTACATTCTGAACGTGCAGCCCCCAGTGTCAAAAAGAGCTTTATGAAGATGTCAACATTTGGACCCCTAGATATACTCTCATATCTGGTTGATTAATATAAATCAATAGCCAGCAGCTGTTAGTCGCTTTTCTTAGCATAGCATAAAGACAGGAAGTTGTAGTTTTTTACAGTTCAGTGACTTACTGTAGCCTTGCAAGGGGAACCAGCCGAGAAACTCCAGGAAGTCACTGCACTGTGCCTTGGTGCCTTTTAAAATAGATTTTTTTGTAAGCTTGGGGATAATTGTTGGTGATTGGTGTTTCCTAAACCATAAAGACAAAACATGTGTTTCCCTAGATTAAGCAGATTAGGGTCTAGTCTGTTGTTTCTGCTCAAGTTATGACACATTTGAGCAAATGAGGGAGTAGAAACCTTTTCTTGTCACACTAATGACAAGTTGGGTCACCTTCTTTACTGTAAGTTGCCTCTCTCATTTTAGAACCTCTGTTGGTGCACAGACATCAGTAAGAGACACACCTTGTTTTGCAAATAGAGTACTGAGGGGAAAAACACCTTAAATACATTAAACATATACTGTCTACTCCCGTAGACTATTACTTTTGTAGATGAAGGCTGTATTGTATTAACAGAAGTACCTGACATAACCACCGGCAAGAACAGAAATGGCCTAATATTTTGCCAAATAGCACATCACATTGTGAGTATAGGACTGACTAGGCAGTGACTATTTCTAGAGAGAGAAAGACTGAGAGGCACAAAGAAAGAAATGGATGAGGTCATTATGTAGTGCAGTTAACTTCGTCTGATTTCATTTTAGGAGTGGAGTCAATCTAAATGACTCTGTAAGGCAGTACAGAATGCGATGCAAATGTCAGTGCACTTGAACATCTTGACATATAACCGGGCAGTTAACCAATAAAATTAAAAATGACAGATTTGTGTGGGAGAGAAAATGAAGTCATCATCCTTATAAAAACTTGATATGACATCAAGCTGGAGGCCACATATCTAACCTGAAATAGTGCAGATGTCATGTCATGCTCAGTGCCATGTTTGCCTGACTCTCTGCCCCACCTTGGCCCCATGGAGCCTCTCCAGACATTCGCCAACTTCGACTGTGAACTCAAAATAAATCAATTTCCCGCAAACAAAACCCTGGCCCCTTATCACCTGCCTGCAGCTGGGAGAGAATCAATGCGGGAGGCATTGTGACTCAAGGATTCTTCTCTCTCACTGACAAATTTCATTTTGTGAACCATGCTTGCATCACACTGGCCACAGAGCCACCCACAGAGCGACCAACCTCACAGCTGCTACTGACTCTCACCTACTGCTCTGCTGTGATTACCAGCGGCAGCATGAGAGACTGTTTAATTTCAGGTGCAAGAGCCTTAAACTGGCTGGGGAGATTGTGTTCACTGCCCTGTCTGTGACAACCTTGTGTGAGGAAACAATGGCTGATCAGAACAGATGAGCAAATATATTTTCTTTCTCCTCTGGGTCAGCTTTTACCTTCAGGTTAATATGGATAAAAATTTAACACCCGTTAAGATTCAATTACCAGAAACAAGACATTTCTTACATCTCTGTTACTGGCAATATTGCACAAATGGAAGATCAGAGTCTTGTGTCCAGCCATGCATGTGCAGTAAGAAAAAATGTGTATGAATCACAGGCCATCTGGCTTTCTGAGGACACAAAATATTTCATCCTCTCCTCTATCATTCTCTCTCTTTTGCTCTGTCCCTCTTTCCCACTCATCCTCTGGCCATAAAGTATCCTGATGTTACTGTAATGTGAGTAACAATAACAATATCAATGTTTTAAAGGATAATATGGAATAACTTATTGGCTTAACTTTGGCAAGAAAATACAAACAAAGGAATCACAAGCAAATTTAAACACGAATGAAACTCATTTTCTAAATGAAATTTACAAAGTCTATCACAATGAAGAGATTTTATAAAAGGGATGGGAGCAAGTAAAGGACAGAGGAACATCAGCTTGGCATCATATTGGATTCTTGACACTTGACAGTCCAACATTGGTTGTGTCCAATTGAATCACTCCATATTCAGGAAATCACAACAAAATATTCAAAAGAAATCATGCAAATAATTATCACTTGATCATTCATGCATTCTGTGCCATCTGGTTTATGGTCAGCTCTTAAATCTCTCTAGGATATCAAGTATACCTTGCTCATTCATATTAGATCATGGCTTAGTTGCCCATTAGGAATGGGATTCCTGCATGGGTGAGATAATCGGAACTGCTACCTTGGTCTGACATAGCCCTGGGCCTGTACTTGTTCCTACTTTCCTTCACCACCTGCCTCCCTCGTTCTGTCTCTCCTTCCACACACACAGAACCAGGACATGGCACCGTGGCTACTGTATATGAGAGCATGGGTTGTCCTCAATGCAGACACACAAATATACACTTGCTGAAGACCACATTTTTTGTTGCACCCTGCTGTTTATTCAATATGTATAAACTTGACTTTTTTGCACACTCGTGAGTGTCTTGTCTTTCTCCTGTCATCAAATGACTAACATTACCCCAACAGAAACTGTACTAATGTATCTGAATAGAAACACCCTGAAGATATTAGATATCCAGTTCTGTTACCCACCAGGTTGGCTAGTCACCTGGGCAAGGTTTCTGGCAGAAGTGTTTATATAGCTAGCTGATTCTGTCAACCACCACATCTTTCACAACAAAACCAAAATGCATTGCTCAGCACCCACAGCTCACTCAGCATACCAGTGTTTCATAAACACAGTTGGCAGGTTGTTGTGGGGTGGGGTCAGGTTCAGGAGTTGATTAATGCATATCTTTGTGCAGTGGGTGGTGAGGGGTTTTTCATAGCAGATCAGATGGATGTAGTTAGCCTACAGACACTGGTGTCAGTAATAAAAAATAATTCACAAAACATTAAATGCATCTTTGCACTGTATATTTGAACTGATGAATATCTGCTTTGTGTTTGTCTTTCCAGTACAAACAAGTGGAGCAATACATGTCATTCCACAAGCTTCCAGCAGACATGCGACAGAAGATTCATGACTACTATGAGCATCGCTACCAAGGCAAAATCTTTGATGAGGACAACATCCTGAGTGAACTCAATGACCCGCTCAAAGAGGTGAGACATCTCCTGTCTTAAGACCTTACACTCAATTTAAACATCAGTTCTCTCAGAACTTTCTGCCAATGCTGCACTCAGCGGTTTCACTTAAGTAACATTTATAAATCTTCTGAGACTCAGACTTTCTGTTTGAAGGCATTTTAAGGTTTTATTTTTGGAACATTGGTTAAAAAAATGCACATCTAACCTGAAAAGAAATCTTGACAGGTAGGTGTCATACACTGGTTTTGGTTTTGGAACATGAATTGGTTTCTTCCCCCAAGATGATTTGGCACCTTTAAATGTGCAGTACCTGAAACTGAAATATCAACACCTGTCATCTCGTCTTCCAAGGTCAAGCAGAAAAACAGCAGAATGGATTCTCCTCATCCTGGGTGCACCCAGACTGAGTATTCATTAAGATAAGAAAATATTCTGAACAGAATAATTATCTACACCTCACTGCAGTTCAAGAGTGTTTGAAAAATTTGCTCTTTTATTTCCAAAATATAATAGTATTGTATTATTGGAATAATGAGTCTGAAGATATCAGTGTAGCACAGATATACAGTTACACAACTCGAGCATCAACTGATTATACTGTATATTACTTACAAAGAGAGATAATCAAAAGGAATATTGAATGAAAACGATTCTGAAGTCAATGATGAGTTTTAAAGTTCTTGGCTGCAGATTATATGGGTAATTGTACATAGAGATGTGGGAGGGAGATGAAATAAAAAAAACAAAGCGTGGAAATGTAGAAATCATGACCATCTCTCATGTACCCACATTAAGTCACCTTGTGGAGTTGAATGCTTAAGCGCAGTCCCAGACACTCACAGGGAGGTGCAGGGATTTAAATGGTACGACTTAGAACACAGAAAATCCTACAGGCTTAATTCACCGTGCATAGCAAGCAATGTTAAAATCTGCATAGAGACAGTGTCGCACAATGAAAGCTCTGCCCATCCGACTGAAGAGTGAAAACAAACACAAGAGCAAAACAGGCTACATAAGCAAGCTTACATTGCCATTTCACCATATAACAGTTCTAAATATGTATCAGAAGTGGTTCATTTGAACAGGCCACTCTTCCCAGAGAAGAAAGCAGAAGCAGGTTGCTTATTTGTTCCACAGTGTATTACTGTCAATTATTTTCCAAAACAATAAGGCAGCTTTGGTTTCTGCATAACAAAATATTCCACAGGGTCTTAGGGCTTGAAATTGTGCTTAATTACATTATTTCAGCCTGGTAATGCAGATTGATTCAGGACCCTGTATTGTAGTTTTGCTATTATTCCTCATGTCTCCTGGCAGTCTACTTTTTTTCTCCTTTTTTCAGTCTTTTTATGCATGGAAAGGAAATTAAAATAAGAACTGACTTAGTGAAGCTAACCTCATAACTTTAATCTGGTCACTACTGCTGTAGTAACTGTGGAGTGCAATAGATTGTTTTCACCCATGTCAGGTTTGCTGTCTGATGCACTGTCTCTAAAATTGAAGGCTTTTCTCTGATCATCCATCACAGAATTAGGTCACTTGAGGATTGATTGAGTCATACATCTGTAATTACTACAGCAAAAAGATGTTATTATGTAATTCTGGTATAGATTTTTTAGAAACACAATAAAAACTAATATAAAAATATTCAGCAGCTGCCATATTTAAAACAGTGCACAATGTACTAGGTGTGAAAGATAGCATCTGTACTATACAGTGTTGTATGTCCCTTTTTCAGTGATGTTATTGTCAGGCTTTAGCTCCCTAATTTGCTGTGTCACACTGACTAAAACCATGAACCCCCACCACATCCTTCACCTCCTGTGTTTTCAGACCCCCCCTTTTTTAAATGCAAACCTTGTTGCACATTCCAAAGCTACTGTTTAAATCATAGTGGACTAAAAGCTACAATACACTTTGCAAATAAATACCAAATCATAGTTGTAATGGCTAGATACATCTTGATGTGTGTGGCACAACTAATGGTACCTTTTCTACTGTCACTGTATATTTTATCCAGTATTATAGTGCTTTGTAAGTGTTAGCTTCTGTAGCTTTTGTTGTAAATTGACTTTAAGCTTTCATTTGAAAGATAACGTGAAGAAATCAGTTTATTTTTCAGTCTTTGTGTCCCTTGACTTTATCCATAGCATTTAGCAGCCAGAAATCAATTAATGTAGCTATAATACAGCCTAATATCAATGAAGCCACACCCATTACAGGTAGTTTGCCCGAGACAGTCGGACTGATTGCTGCTGAGTGTCTGCATGTTGTGTTCCAGCACTATTTTGGGGTGAAGACTTAGGTCATTTTGGGATAAGAATCAGCTCCACTTGGCAGCACTCAGTCTAGCTTTGGGCAAAAGGTGGGCCATGAAATCAGCCCAAGTATACTTCAGCTGATTCCGGTATTTCATTTACCACAAGGTTTAGGCTGCTGTTGGCTCAAGCAATTATGACTACCTGGAAGTCACATGATAACCCTGCATCTGTGGATAAAACAGCTTTGGATTTGGTAGGGAGTTGAGTTGGTCAAAGGTAATGATGCTTACAGCTAAGCCTCCAGTGTCCAGCTATGGACAATGGCAGGCATGATGTAATATTGAACTGGTATATTTCACTAATCCCTTCCTATAACCCTATACTGGTTTGTTTTCATTTTGATATGTTAGAAAAATATAATTCAAACTTGTGTGAGGTAGGTAATCCATCATACAACACCTTGTTGTCGGTCTGCAGCCGTGGACAAAAACCACTTTAAAATCTCTTCTTGGTGTTGTTTTCAAGGACAATAACATCCAATAATTGATGGTTACCATTTCATATAGAATATAATATCTATTTCATATAGATCTGTTATTGAAGAATCATGACCATGAATACTATGAAAAGTATCATGAAACTGGTTGTTTCTTGCATTAAAATATTTTTTTGTATCTATTAGAGTGTCTGGTAATACACCAACAAGTAGTGTTTTCTATAAAATGCCCCTGCTTGCAGCTGTATTACAACACAATGAGAGTGTGACTTTGAGAAAATTCACAGTCACAGAAGGCTCAGTGTGATGGATTGCCTGTCTTAGGGAGGTAAAACATTGCTGCAACTTGATTTTCATGCTGTTTTAAGACGAATAAAGAAAATATGTCTGCTTAAAATGATGGAAACAGAAAATCTGGCAAATGGTTTGCAATAATCTAAATATAGTAGTTTGAAAGCAGACGACTTTGTATAACATAATAGGCAGACTGATGTCCCGTCTCTCCCTATTACCCCTGCCTTGCTTCTGTTTCGCTGCGTCTTTTTCTCCACCATATGACAAATCTTTAAATAGGCATAGCCAAAGAATGTCTCCCCAAGAGAACTCCTGGCTAGGCATGAAAACTGCTTACTATCTAATTCATTAGTTCTGGTGCATGATTGAGGTCAGAGCCCGTGGCATTAGCTGACACAGGCATCTGAGGCTGAGCTAACAGCTCTTTGCGTAGCCCTCATCTAGCTAGCAAGCATCCCAGAGATTGGTTATCTTTCTGTTGATGTCCTGTTGTCACTGGAAGAGAAGCTATCCCTCATGGGGGCGTCAACAACACACCACCACAGATGCCAAGTGTCCCGGCTTTCCATCTGCACAGCAACAGAGATGTGTGGGTAAACAGAAAACAAGCTCCTAATCTCCTGCTGGGTCTGAGGGGACAGGATGAGACCAGAGAGATGGCCTGCCGCCGGCACCAGAGGGCAAACTCATCAGGATCTGACGAGAGTGCCAAAAAGTTTCTTCTCAGGAGTGATGGGAAGTGCTTAGAAGTATTAGGGATAAAGCAGCAGTATGCATCCGATTCATTTGTGCTCACAGATAAAAGCAGAAGAGATTTATGGTGATGTTTTGTGTCAGACAGTACCTAACTGATGCTTATTTCTCCTATTGTAGGTTCCTCCCATGATCTCATTTATGTGACTGACACTTTGGCTTCTTTCTCCACCAGGAAATTGTCAACTTTAATTGCCGCAAGCTTGTGGCCACCATGCCTCTGTTTGCCAACGCGGACCCCAACTTTGTGACAGGGATGCTGAGCAAGTTGAAGTTTGAGGTCTTTCAGCCCAATGACTACATTATCCGAGAAGGCACAGTTGGGAAGAAGATGTACTTCATTCAGCATGGCGTTGCAAGTGTCATCACTAAGTTCAACAAGGAGATGAAGCTGACTGATGGATCCTACTTTGGAGGTAGAAACAAATCTTCATATACTGTAAATTTTTTTTTTTTTTCATAAATGCACAAACATGAATTATACATGCATGTTCTACCATGCAAGAATAGCATATTCACAGTCACACATGCATTCCAATATTCATACAGTTATATACTGAGACATGAGCCTTGCCTGAGGACTTGTGTTTGATGCTGTTTGAAGTTAAGTTATTGTAGATTCTCATTAACCAGTGTTGGACGTTAGTCAGCTTCTGCAGTTACATAACCTCTCATCTGGTTGTTGGAGTAGGCCAAGGCGTGGATCAGGCATCCCTTAGGACACACAGAGGTTCCTCCCCCACCGTCGCACACACACATGCATGAATCCCCCCCCCCGTACATCCCTGCTGCACATATTTGGCAAATCAGGAGCAATTCCCTCGTTCTGTTCTCTGCTGTGCTTTCGTTCTCTGCCTTGTCTCTGTCTCTCTTTCTCTCGGCATGGGTCCTACTCCCTCTCTGTGAAATTATGGGTATCATTAATTTTTTAAATGTCAGATGTAATTTCATTGCACGTTGTTTACTCTGACAAAATCTGCAGGCAGCCGTTGTCGTGTCTATGTGAAAGCAAAGCAAAGTTTCCTATTTTAGAAGTTCGTGCATATTTTATCTCATGAGTTCATCCCCACAATGAAAGGAGGCTGAGGTTTCTAAGAATACCTTCACTTTGGTGTGTCTGCCTCATGCAGCTCATGTCTTGCAGGCGAGCTAAGGAAAGCAGCGAATCAAAATAGAAGTAGTCATCTTTTTTACTGCTTGTGTTAACCACAGGATTGCTGTCATACACCCTATCATCATGCCCCTTAACATGCAAACCTCTAAAGAAGGGGGTCATCTTATGCATAGAGTGGGCATGTCATATAGTAAAATATTTGACACTTGCTGCAGCACATCACATCCAAACAATGACTTTTCTGGAGCTATAGCTTTGAGATATTCTGCTAAAGAATCATTGGCATAGCAGAGGTAGATCTTGTTTTAGAAACTACATGTCTGAATAAAATCTTCAGCCAGTACAGCTTTGACATATGAGTAAATTTATTAAGCTGTTTCCAAGAAAAGAAAAGAAGCCACAGCTAGATTTTATTACACTTACAGTAACATAACGAGTGTAGCTGTCACCTCCAGTTTTAACCTGGTTCACTGTCTCTGTGTGGCATATGGCTCTTTAACACAGAGAGCATAATGTTGCTGCTGTGTTTTAAACAACAGAGCACATTTCTGATTTAGAGGTTTGAGGTGGAGCTGCAGGGTTGGGTGGAGGTGTGTGGGGAAGTTTATTTGTGCTGTTGAATTTAAATGTAACCGCTGTGAAACAATCATTAAATAACACGTTATTGATTAACGTGTTGCTACCTAACTCGACCGCAGCTAAAATAACATCATCCTGTAGCCACTTGCTAACGGAGCAGCTTGGCACTCCATTTAATATTCAGACATTTTTGTAAATAACAGTGAGCAGTGCTGCACCAGAGATTTTTTCTGAATTAAATATTTACTCCACTAACCTATAGTCCAACAACAATCCTCTCTGACAAGACACAGTTACAGTTCCACTGTTTAAACCTAAAAGATACACAGCGCTCATGAACTCAGCTAATCCCTTGGCTCTCAGCCAAAACATCTTCACGTCACCACATCGCCAAAATATAACATTAAATAATTCCAAAAATAACTGAGTTGGGCGAAAGAGGAAGAGACAGTGAGAGACAACGTCACTTCATATTTTTGTCTATTAAACTAGAGCCTCATAAAACACCAGTGANTTAGCTGAGTTGGGCGAAAGAGGAAGAGACAGTGAGAGACAGTGTCACTTCATATTTTTGTCTATTAAACTAGAGCCTCATAAAACACCAGTGACTCACCTAAAGGCTGTGATGGTGACTGTTCACTCCCAACAAACCAAAGTAACTCCAGATACTGATTCTTGTTGAGTAAGATTAGCATGTTAGCGTGTGAGCATTCTGATTGGTCAGTCCAGCAGCTAAAAACACAACTTGCTCGGAGGGGACCAATGCCAGGATGCAGATGTGCAGTATTGTCACATTACCCTGGAAAACATGGCCATGGTGCAGGTTTACAATGAACTCTGTCATTTTTTGTATGAAAAAATCCCACACCAGTCTTTGCCTTGAGCTCTTTATGTTTACGTTTCATATCTATGGCAACTCGTTGGTAGCTGAGCTATTTTCTCATCCCTTCTCCCCCTATTGGTGAGACGCTCACTGCCACACAGTGAAATTCACTGCATTATTTCAACACTCAGACCATGCAACACAGCCTCTATTTGATACCAGTGTTTGATCCATAAAAAATTATCTTGATCAGTAAAATTCTTAACAATCACCTACCGATCATCTATTAATCATGCTCACCTCTAGTTATCATACAATAACACAGAACACAATTAAATAACAATACTAAATAAACCATAATTTTCTTGGGGGGGCTATAGGGGAGCTATGGCTAATCCAGGGGAGCTGTAGCACCCCCTAGCTCCCCCCTGGCACCACCACTGGCAGTGAGGTGGAATAAAGTACTAGTATTCCCACACTTNTGGGGGCTATAGGGAAGCTATGGCTAATCCAGGGGAGCTGTAGCACCCCCTAGCTCCCCCCTGGCACCACCACTGACAGTGAGGTGGAATAAAGTACTAGTATTCCCACACTTAAGAGACTGTCTGAGAGCAGAGGAGTACAGCACAACAAGTAGAAGAAGCAGTAGAGGCTAACGTTAGCTCCTCTCCTCTGTATCAACAGGTGCAGTTGAGTGCTGTCTGTGTCTTTGTGTGTCACAGTGAGATACAGCGATACAGAGTCGTCTCTAGGACCCTCCCCCTCCACTAACAATGGCCATTCCCTATCCTTCTCAGATTGGCCTGCCACAGATCCCGGATTCATTAATGTGCACCTTGTAATGTATATAAAAAATAAAGAAGAATTAAATAGGAGATGTGGGGAAGACGGACAATTTACTGGACTGGATGTAAACTTCAGTCGCACCCTCTCAAATTTGGTCACAGAATGTGACCATTTGGTCACAGTCTGGAGCATTGTTGCAGTTGGCACAAAAAATGTCTCAAATAATTAATTGATTATCAAAGTAGTTGCTGTTCATTATTAGAATCTGGTGTGTTAGAGTGGGGGGGATACCTAAAACATGCAGGGTAGAAGCTCTCCAGGAACAAGGTTGGAGATCACTGTGTTAAGGCAACAAGACATTGTTAGTATAATATCATAAAATCAGTTTGATATAAAGGGGAAAAAATATGGATAATATGATTAATACAGTAAATGTTCCTATTTAATTAATAATCTTTTAATCAAAAGATATGTGCTGTATCTGCCCAAATAATAAAGGTCACACTGCTCATTTTGCTATGATCTGTTAGTGCCGAGCCACCTGCTGTTGCTTTCTGGCCAGCTGGTATTTTTACCAGTTTGTATGGTATTAGTAGATGAGCCCTGAGTTGGGAGCAGCTGGTTGTGCCAAGAACCTCACTCTTCCCCCCTTTACTCTGATGATTCACAGCCCCCTTACAACCAGGCTAGAATGAGAAAGCAGTGAGTGGGACTGAGACAGAAAGACAGAGGGAGAGCGAGTCACAAAACCAGTCCCAGCTACAGGAAATTATTAGCATAATAATGAGCAGGACATCTATGAGGACAGTAGGTCACAACACACCACCCGCCATGGTCAATGCCACACCAGCATGCTAAAAAGGTATCACAGTAATCACTCCTGGACCTCCGTGAATGGGATTACATATTGGTACACCAGAGCTCAATAGTGAGGCTAGTGGACTAATAGAGAATAATATTAAGACAATGACAGACAGAAAATCCCTATTGGGCTTTAATGTTTCAGTCATATGGCTTCCTCTCCCTCTATGTCCTTCCGCATCCCAGCTATAATGGGGTTAAACGGACGATGAGGTGGTTGCTATGACAGTATGTGACACCTGAAGTGATAGCAATTTATGCGCAATGCTTCTGGGGTCAATAGTGATGCTTTGTGACAAGGCAACAGGCATGTGTCAAACTGCATCATATGAAATATTAACATGGGGAAACTGCACACATATGCACACAGACACACATCTTGAAACGCATTCACACAAAGGTCCTTCTGTTGGCAGTGCTAATGTTTCCCATAGAAAAAGTAGCCAAAATTATACTTAATGGGTACCTATTATGCTTTTCCTTATTTTCAGTATGTATATATATATGTGTGTGTGTATGTGTATAATGTTTTGATGTTGTGTATGCATAAATAGTGCCAAAGTGTCAGATAATGAGGTAAATATATAAAAGTAATCCATATGAGCAAAAAGAAAACATACTGTTTCCAATATGTGTTTGTCTTTTGTTTTGTTTTTTTTTATCTTCAGTCCAATCTGACGTCGGCTCATGAATGATTTCTCTTTATGGTCATCTGCTCCACACCAGTTCACTGCTGCGCTCTGCTAACATTATGGCATTTTTCCATTGTTTTGGGGCCTGTAACACCAAGCCATTTCTCAAGTGAAGCTGGCACACTGTGTTTTTCCATTACACAGCAGGGCAAGCTAGAAGAAGTTGTTTACCTGTTAGAGATGTGCTGGTTGTTTGCAGCTCTTCATCGAATATCATCATCAATGTGGCTGTTTATGCTTGTACTGTTCCTCCTTGTATTGTTTTTAACTGAACTGTGGCACAAATAGCTCCATTTTTTTTGTTGCAGTATAGCAGGAAATATTGAGTTTGCAACAGATATAACTTAACCCAACTCTGATTTGGGTTATTATGTTCTAATAATCAGTATAATATCATTGCCCCAAAAACCCCTTAGTGGGGCTAGGACTCATGACCTCAGTACTTTTACATCATGGCTACGGATGGTAAAATACAGTCACTGGGCTGTGGCAATGACTTAGCAGAGCCAAAGCAAATCCAGGACCAGTAATATTTCCCGGCAGGAGAATGTTTGTGGGAAAAATGCTATGAGTTAGATGAAGAAGATTTGTAACATTAGATATGAAGCTTGAGCCTGTACTGTATGAAATTAGCTTAGCATAAAGACTAAAAACATTGGGAAACAGCTAGCCTGGTTCTGTCCAGAGTTTAAAATATTGAGGCTTTATGTGCTGCACAGTTTCGTGGCTGGGTGCAGTGACACACAAACTATAACATGTTATAGAGCTTTAAAGGTGCTTTTTTTTACCTTTAGACAGAGCCAGACCAGCTGCTTCCTTTTGCTTTCAGTCTTTACGCTAAACTAAGCGGACTGCTTTTCTATATGTAGCAATAAGTTGTGAATGGCATCACTTAAAAAACAAGATGATTCACGGGCTGCAATCCATTCATTGTCTTTTGTTTTTGGTTTTGTTTCTCCCTCTTTGTGAGATTATTTTTTACAAGACAGGGTTTTTCTTTGTCTTTCTGTGTTTTCTGAGTGTTTCTGTGTTTCTTGGGTTAACAGAGGTACCACTTGAAGGTAGCTTTTCCATTATAACAGCAAACACCTTATTCACACCCACAGCTTGAAAGTGTTGCTCTCACATCTTGCACAGTCTGTGCTCTATTTTCATGACAACTCCTGTCATAACCAGGAAAGATCACACCACAACAAGTTAACATTTAACGATTTAATGAAGATGCAGGCTGTGCTGTTGATTGGGCAGAAGAACAAATGTGGATGGGGTGGAGAGGTGTTGCGGGTGGGGGAAGTTGGTACTTAAATTGTGGGTACTATTTTACACATGTTTAAAGGGTATCGCTGGTAAATTTTCTACATTTGTCTTATTGTCAACAATTTCTATGAGCAGATACCAACAATTAACTGACGCTATTTACAATTATTGTGTGTGTGCGCCCAAAGTCTGATAAATAAATTCTGAAACTGTGTCTGCCTTACAAGAAACTACTCTACAGAAACTGAAAATGTGACTTAGTTTTTTTTTAACCATTTCTAAACAGACTGTACTGTTGGTAATGAAGGAAGGTCACACCCAGTGGAACAGTGTGCCTCCTTGATATGTTCTGAGTGGGTTTTTTGACAAGTCATCTATAGCATAGAGGAATAAGGTGTATCAGGCTTTTGATA
This sequence comes from Rastrelliger brachysoma, assembly GCA_024605115.1. Classification (NCBI taxonomy): domain Eukaryota; kingdom Metazoa; phylum Chordata; class Actinopteri; order Scombriformes; family Scombridae; genus Rastrelliger; species Rastrelliger brachysoma. Next base: position 20,850 of record JANJYP010144424.1, read on the forward strand.
CTATGATGCTTTTAAATGCCAATTCATTGCTGGTTTGATTCCGCAGATGAAATTTGTTGACAGTAATATAAAACAATCCTTTAATGTATAGTTGAAAGACTGAGAGGGGAAAATAGAAGTGGGATGAAAGGCTGATTGAATAGTGTGTGGACAGATATGGGATTGTGTACTTTCTGCCATCTGTCACTGATTTGTGAAAACACTGGAAATGGACCCACTGGATATCATGTGTTAGCATCTTACGTTATCTAGCACACACATTCATCTTTTTTTCTTTTTTTTTTGCTAGCTTAACAGGATGCTATGGTGAGAAAATGTAGGCTTGTTTGTACAGTCTTTACCAGCAGCCAATATTCAGTCTGCTGAAACGCAAGCTACAAGATTTTAGTCTCATGTTATTGACATCAGAAGTAAAAATTTAAGTTCCCATTACTTTAGACTGAATTAAAAGCCTGACCTTTTTCTCTCTGCAGGAGTTCACTTTGCAATCACATAATTGTATCAAATGATTTGAGCACTTGAATTAGCAATAATTGACATCCAAAACAGACAGTATGCAAAAACACATTTCATATCCTCTTAACAAATTAATTCGTGTGGGTTCCAGAAACTTGGGTACACTCTCTTCTTTCTCTAAAGTATTTTTAAGATTATGAACCCCAATCATGACGAAGCACCAAGAGCCAAATTCGCATTTTTTTTTTTCCAATCAGAGATGTGCCTGCAAATTTGTAATCTACAGCAGGAGATTAATTAGAAGGACCCAGCTCAACAGACCAGTGTACAGCAGTCACACTGGGTTGTATCCATAATGATAACTAAAACTGTACATGTACCACTCTTTGCAATTCTTGTGCATTTTTAGGGCTGAGTATGGTGCATTACATTCTAGAGGTGAAAGAAAAAAATATATAAATAAGATGCATGCCATGTTGCTACCTGACATAAAGGTGTGACAAGATTAGTTTTGATGCTGTTCCGTTGTTTGGAATATTTCATGCCTGAAACCACAGTAATTGGAAAAAAACTGTTTATTTATACATTGCATTTGAGAACTGCAGTGCATTGATGCAATGAAGCAGTCATGCTTGATGAGGTTTTGTTTTTCTTTTTTTGTAAAGCTGACTACTGTATCGCATTATGGGACCATTAGCTCCTTGCAGGATGATGAATTATCTTAGTATAATGCAAGTGACAGCACCACTGATGTCCTTCCCGTTTTATTTACATTCGCATTAGCTGCTGCTTCTGTACCTTTATACTCAAAGTTCATCTATATGGTAATCTGTTCTGCAATTACTGAGATGGTTTCCTTCATGTCTTAATGTACTCTCCTCTTTAGTCTATAAATTTCTAAATTTTTTAACTCTCTCACACCTCACCTTTTTCTTTGTCTCCTTGTGTTTCTACCATACAGAGATCTGTCTGCTCACCAAGGGCAGGCGAACAGCCAGCGTGCGAGCAGATACCTATTGCCGTCTCTTCTCACTCTCTGTTGACCATTTCAATGAGGTGCTAGAAGAGTACCCCATGATGCGACGTGCTTTTGAAACTGTCGCCATTGATCGATTGGACCGCATCGGTAAGACCTGCCTACATCTAATTCTCTTGTCCTGTCTGATTGGTTGAATCTCTTGCCTGTCATCGTGCCTTGTTGTCTTGTCTTATCAGTATTTGTTTGCCTTCTTTCCTCATAAAAGCATTGTGTCTGCCATCTTGTGCTGCATGACCTGTATGCTATATTTTTTGTTTCTTAGTTTTTTTCTTTTTAACTCACATCTTTATTTGTCTTAAGTAACCATAAAGAATATTTGTTGTAACCAGCATTAATCCTTCTAAAGAACCAAAGTAGCGTTTTGTGGTTGGATTAACTGGAAGGCAGTGCATGTCGCTGTCCGGGAGGGAGTCAGGTCGCCCCCTCGTTGGTTTGGTGTTGACCCCCGACTGGACGCCAGCGAGTGGATGGAAGCTAACCTCAAATGCATGTGTGTCTGGCCCTCTTTCCACTCATCTGCACTCCTGGGTATGAGCAGCACCCCACCCCATATCAGAGTTCTCAAAATCAACCAGACACAAACCCCATAAAAGAGAAACTGAGCAGGGCCAGGTGACATCAGGAAGTCGCTTCAGGTCCTCACATCAGTCCACAACAGGCAGGACTTGTCGATTTTCAATCAGCTATACCCTCATCATCAACAATGTTTCCATATTCTTTATTCTATGATAAAGCAACATTTACAGAAGAATTTAGCCGTGACAGATTATAGTTGAAAGAAAATGAATGATAATGGTTCATGAACACTGATTTGTTCCAGATTAAAAAGGGGCACATGTATGAATTACCAACAGGGCAATAACTGGTGGCATTGACCCTCAATTTTCACATTCTCCAATTTTCTAGAATATTTTATATCTGCTCCAATATGAGCAGTAAATCTGTAGAAAATACTGAAGTATTGTTAAAAAGCTTTTTCAACTAGTCCAAGTAGAAGGTCCATATGTCTGTATCTATGTTTTACTGCATTAGAAGAGCTTATCTTTTTGCTTTTAGAAGTTTTTATAATCCCAGCACAGGAAGTTCTGGTAAATGTGTTGTTAAGTCCACTTAAATACTACTACCCAACACACCAGCTATTAACAGACCACATCATACACTGAATACCTTGATTGCCAACAAAAAAAAGGATGCAGGCTTTACCTGTACCTGTAGGACCTAGGCTAGTTTTCTGCACTTGCTTCACTTGTCTTCCTGCAGCGTCATTCACTTGCTTGGGCGGTTTGAATCTCGCCCACTGTCCTCTTCTTGTACTGCTTACTGTGCACTGAGCTCACTGTTGGTTTCAGTTAATTTAGGTTGACAAATAGACACAGACAGAAGCTAAACCAAAATACTTTAGGGATGTATTCATTGCCCATCATGGTCTAAGTGAGAAGTTGCTCTGACCCACAGCACACCACTCTCATGCGTCCATGTGTCTACTTTCTTCTCTGCTGCCTGCCCTCAGTCGGGCTTATTCAATAAAATGTAAAAGTCACATTGTTACCCTACTTTTCTTTTGCACATTTCAGTATCACATTCAATAAAAAAGTAGTTTATATAATAATATGATAACTAAACAGTATGTGTAAAGTGAGTATTTCCTTATCAATTTGTAAACACATTTTAGGCTTTGATATATTTAACATCTTGTTTTGGTACTATAGATAATAAAATGGTAATTCTTTTGAATTTGAAAGAGACAGCTGCAGATTTAAAACAAATATGTGTGATCAGCACTAATTTAATTCTTACAGTGGGCTATTGTTTCATTTGTAGTTCAGCTATTGCACACTGGGAATATAAATTGTTTGATGGGAGTAAAGTGCTACTTGAAGCTGCTACCATTCCAACACAATTTACAGTATGGTAAATGAATATTCTGACAACAGTGTACTGATTTCACAAATGCACTTCACTTCTTTCCCTGTTTTGGCAAACTTATGATAAGTCACTTACAGTAGACTAAAAACTTCATTTTGACAATGCAGATGGATGCGCTCCAAAGAAAGGTAAAGTGGCTATTAAGACTGCAGGTTACTGGTGATTAAAATGACATTTTCCATGCAGTCAATGCTGTTTTACAAAATGCTCCTTTATCCTTTGAGACATAAAAATATAACAGTCACTTGTTTTTTGGTTAGTTTATCTTTCCAGCTGAAAGAAAGGGCATTTCCACTTTTGAAAATATTACTGTTGCTATTATTTTACCTTTAAAAAAAAAAGATTGCAGGTGGACAGAAAGTAACCTCTGTCAATAATATAACATATTATAAACAAATAATAAAACAAATATAGTAATATAGCATGTATATTGTAATTGATAACATATACATCATATAAACATTACTGGTCAAAAGTTGTAGAACACCCCGATTTTTCCAGGTTTTTTTTTTTTTTGTGTATGTGGTGCAACGCCAGATGTTAAGAAAAAAAGTTAAAGTTGACAAACTATGTAATTTCAGAATTATACAAAAAAAACCTTTCTCAGGGAGCAAGAAAGGTGTTAACAACAAGCTGTTCTGCAGTAACTGAGGTTGATCAAACCTTGAACATTGGTGCAACCAATTCATAGGTGTTCCAACTTTTCTTGATCACTTAAACCTGCTCTGTATCTGTGTTGAACACACTGTTGTGCATATCCTGGTAGAGAGCATCATTTGAACTGT
>JANJYP010144449.1:0-15514 GCA_024605115.1 Rastrelliger brachysoma
CTGTTACCTGAGCTGAGCTCGTGTTTTTAGGCAGCAATTGAACATGGCTGGTGGGGCCTGATATGATATTTTTTCATGGTGTCCAAAATCATTGGCAGAATGCAGGGTACAGAATATGCCAAATAGTTACAGACAGCCCTGTTAGTCTGCTCCACTATCATATTCTAATACAAAATATTAAATGAGAAAACCACAACAAAAATTGCATCAAAATCATATCTCAGGTAGTTTTTAGGTGTTTCGGGTGTCCAGATGTTATTTGTGATCAATGAAACTTGTCCCAGTGAGGATGATGTAGTTTCATATCATCACGTCATACTGTATACTGCACACTGTAGATGATGCATGAACTTTCATACAAAGTGTTGTGATATTCAACAGGGCTAAACTTTTATCCGTTAATAAGAAAGTAGTTTTCCATTATTGTTGTGAAGAAATACATTTTAATTTGTGTCATTTATACTCAATTTGCTTTATTCTGTCTTTCACCTTCAAATCTTTTAGTTACTCCCATCATCCTCCATTTACTGTTCTTATTCAGGGATGTAAACATAGAGACTATGAGATATATTGTTCACACCTTTATAGTGATGCTTACTCTATGGGTTCAGCTCAGGACTGAGCAGCATATGACATGACACCCCTCGCCCCCCAACCACCACCATACACTCACACTGTTCTCTTGGTGTTGTGACCAGTGGGCAGCAGGATACACAACTACCAACAAGTGCATTACTTCTGTGTCACTGGACACTGTCTAAAGAGTCTAAAGTGGTCTTTTTTACATATATGTATGTGTATTTTTTAACATATATATATACATATACAATTATCTATATCTACAAGTGGATTCTAATACTGACACTGCAATAAATGGAGCATAGAGAACACCTGTTAACCTTCACATACTGTTCATATTCTGACTCCAATTCACATTCATGAATTCACTATCAGTCATTAATACACATTTAATTAATCCTTAATGATGCTGTTAGTGAGTATGTATGTATGTATGTATGTATGTATGTATGTATGTATGTATGTATGTATGTATGTATGTATGTATGTATGTATGTATTATATTTATCTAGAGGGAGGTAGGATGATAGTGATTTTTGAGTTTTTGTATCAATGCAGGTCAAATTTGTACATTAGCATATACAAAAATTACACGCAGGCACACACAAACACACACACAAGATACAGCCTATATTTTTTTGTATGTTCATTATTAGGATAATAATAAATTAGGATTAGGATAATTTGGTGCTTTAAAAGCTCTCAAATGTAAAAATGGGTCAAATATGACACTGAACCATATGTAAGGAATCACCACCACCACCATAGGAGTCTCTGTAAAACAGGCAGAAGTTATGAAATGAGGCTAAGATATGCAAGAAAAAAAAAAAACTGGCAATAGTTCTTTAAATGTGTATGTGTGCCTGTGTGTCACTGTGGTAATGAACCCCTTGGCCCTCAGTTTGCCCTATGAACCCTCTGTGGCCTTGGAAGCAGGAATTCCAGTTAACACATCACACAGATCAGTTGCCCCCCCTACACTTCCCTCCCCCTCTCGCCTCCAACCCCACACTCCCCCGTTTTGTTGTTTTCTGTCGCTTCTCACCAAACGGGCGGCCAGGGTGTGGACGAGTCCTGACAGCCACCGGCCCTCGCCCTCCTCTGTTTTCCTGTCTTCTTTCTTCCCTTCCTTTCTCTCGCTCCTCTGTTTGGGCTTCTCTTTCTTGCCTCCTTTTCTGCTTAATTGAGTTGTTTGGCAGGCGGGCTCGTCAGACAGCACCGTCTATGTGGGGAGTCTGAGGGGTGATGGGGGTGAGGGAGGGGAGGTTGGTGCGAGGGGGGGGGCGAACGCCATTGTGCTCCCGGAGACGGGTTAGTTTTTCACCGTTACTGCCGCATGAGTGCACATGGCCCAGATTAGGAGCAGGAGGGAAATGGTTGCAAATTTATGAAATATCAAAATAATATATATATATTAATAACATTAATATTAAGAACATATTTTACCTAATTGCTTCACAAAAAACGCACGAGATAGATAGAAAAAAAGTTGAAAATGGACAATAAAGTTAATTTAAAATGGATTAAATGTACACTGTAAAAATCAAAATGTCCAAATTTTTGTATCTGATTTTATACATCAGGTTTCTCAAGAAAAAAAAAAGATCACACTGATGATGTAAAGCTCTCTAAAAAATATGATTCACTTGGTTTAAAGGGTTAATATGTAAAAAATATGTTGGTGTATGAAAAAAAAATCAAATTCCATCAGTACAAACATTTTTACTTATACAATTGTGTTTTTATACAAATCTAAGTGAAATCTAAATGAAATTGCACTTGCGACTGTAACACAATTAACACAATGCACAAATACAAACATGCAGCATATATAGGAATGTTTNCATACAAATCTAAGTGAAATCTAAATGAAATTGCATTTGCGACTGTAACACAATTAACACAATGCACAAATACAAACATGCAGCATATATAGGAATGTTTAAACTACGTCTGCATCAGTAATTGACATTTTCAAATGGGAGACACGTGAGAGTCTCCTTAGTTTTTAAGTGCTCAGCAAACCTATAAATATCTTCTCCGTATGAGAAGCCTGAGTGGTCTGAAGAAGGCAAACACTGGCTGTGTGTGGAGTCATCAATCATCAGGGGCAGTGTCGAGCCAGAGAGATGGACGCTGAGGAGGATCCACTCATTTCACCTTCTTCACGCTGACGGGTGACGCTGCAACGAGCTGGAAGTGCTAGTGAAGTATTAACTGAAGATTAAGTAATCATTCATACTGTATGGCTGTTAACACGAGCTCTGATACAGCTACATGAATGTGAATGAATGAAAACTGTGTATTTGCTTTGTGTTAAGTAACAATAGCATTCTGAATACTTCAAGAACAAAAACTACACAATCTAAAAGTTTCCTCTGTCACATATTTGATTCATTCCACATTCCACATGCAGTATAGTGACACTGTAGATGTAAATATAGATGTGACTGGATAAATGCTGAATCATACTGTAATAACATAGAATCATAACTGTTGTAACTCTGAAAGTATCATAACAGATCATGTTTTTCTATTATTTAAATTTAAAATATTATGAGTGATGTCACATATTCATGCACTAGTATTGTTATTAGAGCCTGACCAATATATTGTAGTCAACCAATAATATCTACATGTATACTGATATTATCCTATCACTGATATATTGGTATCTGTTTATGTATGCTGTGTAATATGTGCTGAAGATCTATAAACTATGTATATTTGATTCTTTTTTTCTAATTCAAGTTTAATATACATAGAAAGTTTCCTAATGCAGTGCACTGATGTACTTTTATAAAAACTGTAAAAATACATTCCTGCTTTACATATCTTTATCACAAGTGTTCAGTAACCACATTTGGAAAAAAAAGTGTGTTAATGGATAAATTATTATGAGATTATGGGTTTATATGTTGATATTGTATTTTTTTAATTTCCTAAATCAGTATCAGTATCAATATCTGTTTCAAAAATTTAGTAAGAGCCTAATCACAAATGTTATTCTTTTCTTTTTCAAACAGCCCTCTGAAAGACATCCATATATCACACTTTGCTTTAGAAAAATAATTAAGTAGACTTTATAAAGAACAAATGATCTAAAATTGAATGTAAATATTTAAATATATGTCTTTATTTAGGTTAAGCAAGAACTAAAAAAACAACTTTTTTATTAAACTGTGACAATAGCAAGAAACTATGAATATTTTAAAGATAAATTATTTGTGTAATTTATGTTAAGCTGCTTTGAATGTTGCCTCAAAATGAAAGTGTGTTACAAGTTGTAATCAGCTTCACTATTACAATGACTTCAAAGTTATTAACTTACTTACAGGTTTACATTAGGTTGTTATGGGCGATACTTTCATTGAATGTTATGTTGAACTTTAACTGAGACTGTTAGTAAGTCAGCGCGTCAGTCCATGCAAACATAAAGTTTGCTCTTATTGAACAGTTCTTGTTGTGTCTGTTGTTTGGTGACTGTAAAAAGAAACACACACCTCTCCTCTCCCCCCGGGGTCCATGAACCTGTCCATCTGCTCACACACACACCAACACAGACAGCCAAGGGCAAAGGGGAGTCTTTGTTTGTGTGTGTGTGTGTGTGTGTGTGTGTGTGTGTGTGTGTGTGTGTGTGTGTGTGTGTGTGTGTGTGTGTGTGTGTGTGTGTGTGTGTGTGTGTGTGTGTGTGTGTGTGTGTGTTGTATATTTGCCCGTTTTTTGAAGGGTTGGGTATGTAGTCATTTTACATGGTACAAGGTCTGGACCGGAGCCACTAGACTTCAGCTCCCTCCCTGAGGCTGCCCCACCTCGACTTCATTTTAGATCATACACACACACACACACACGCACACACACACACGCACACACGCANCACACACACACACACACACAGATACACTCTGACAGCTACCTCACCACCCCAAAACACACAGACACACTTGTGCCATCACACAGCCGTTCTCATTCTGCTGACCAGCAGAAACCCTGGACACCTCAACCCAAGGACAGTGTGCATGTGTGTGTGTGTGTGTGTGTGTGTGTGTGTGTGTGTGTGTGTGTGTGTGTGTGTGTGTGTGTGTGTGTGTGTGCAGGGGTTGCTGGAACCCACAGCTCACTCCTCTCTGCCAGCCTGCTGGAATGCCAAAACCAGCCGGCAGGGTCAACGCAGGAGTCAAAACACTTCAGAGGAACGAGGAGAGGCCAAGCAGCGCTGTGCATTTTTATCATACAGGTACATGATTTTGACCCATTGAACAATAAATCCAAAATGACTTTACTTTGAAGCCTGAAGAGGAAAAAAAAGCGCAGCCGTAAGTTAAAAGGTGGAGAATGTGTGTTGGCTGGGCTGCCTTAGAGGTCAATAAAAACGGAAAAAATTCACTTGAACACTAGTAAACACTGTTTTTTATTCTCTGCCATCATACGCAACAGTCATATGAGCAGAAATGCACGATAGAAGAGGTGTTCTTCAATGTGAAAAACAGTAGATGATGAAATCAAAAGGCTCTCTGGTTGGAGCTGTGGCTAGGGCTAGTGGGGCTAGCAGTGTTTGTATGGTAGCTGTCTGGTCTGGTTTGACTTTTTAAAAAGCAAAAGTGATTTAGCCAACTTCATTACAACTTATTACCAGAGATTTTACATTTATTTTTTTGGTAATTAATATCAATAGAATTTGAGTTTTTCTCCTGGATCAGAATCAACTCTATCATAAAAATCGGGGATGGCTAAACAATAATTATAGAAATAGCAATGGCCTAAACTGTAGTCATCTGATAATCACAGCTACAGTCTGATAGCTATGTCATGTTATGACACAGTATAAAAAAACTAGTTAAGCTGTATTATACTGTATTATATCATAATATAGCTCAGTCTTCCTCTAAGGATCAGGGGGAGGGCAAAATTGAATGATATCAGGTTAAATGTGGCTAAAGGTAACCCTAACTCTAGATCTGAAAAAAAGTCCTCAGATCATTCAGTCAGTCAGCCTGGGTGAGATAACTCAACTAATGAATGGATTGTCATATGATTTGGTTCAGACATTCATGGTCTACAAAAGACACATGCTAACTTTTGACAAAATCTCAGATGTTTCCAATTTCCACTTGTTCAAGTCTTCATTCTGCTTCATGTTAAACATCAGCTAAAATATACANCTTCGTCTTCATTCTGCTTCATGTTAAACATCAGCTAAAATATACATTGTTAGCATGGATTTGAACAAGTTATTGTAAGCATGTAATGTAAGTATTGGAACAAATATTCAAACCAGCTAAAAACTACTTTCAGTGAAATATTGTCTTCACAAAAGTACTAATGGTTGACCATGAGTAGACGATGTAAAACAAGGTATCGTCTGTCTAAATCAAAATCTGTGCTCCAACCTTTAAACAGAACTGAACTTATAATGGTAACATTTAGGAATAAAATCGTTTCATTCAAATTGACCAAATGCTGAAGTGCTAAATCCTTGATGATGATATATTCCCCACCTTTCTACATGTTTCTGGATTCTTTTGCAAACTACTAAAACATCACATATATCTGTAGAAAGAGTATTTAGAAAACAGATGCAGGAGGGCCTTTTGAAAGTACGTTTCCATCTGTGTAACAGATTATAAGGTTTATACCCTTTAAATTTTAAAAATCTGTTCTCCTGAATATGTGGAAAAGTAAAAGGCTGTGGGTAATGAAGGATTGCAGAGCGCGCGCGTGCGTGCGTGTGTGCGTGTGTGTGTGTGTGTGTGTGTGTGTGTGTGTGTGTGTGTGTGTGTGTTGGACAGTACACCCACCCATCCTGAGTCCTCTGTTGGGAAGGGCATGGTCCATTCCTCCTGTGTGCAGGTGTCATGGCTGGACCTCTTCATTTGCATACATTTGCATGCTGTCAAACGGAGCTGCTGCTGACAGCTTCCAGAGCTGACTGTCTTCCTGGACCCCAGCCCAATCCTGTCGGCATGGTTACACAGCACAGCAAAGTGTGCCGCGGTAGGCTCGGTGCCAGGCCGATCGGCCTCCGCGAAAGCTCCAGTGAGATGTCTTTCAGTGGACAGACATCGGCGCACAACAGTGACCTCCAAATGTCTCTGAGTAAAAGCGTTAAAATTAGATTTATGTATGTTTGTATACAGCAACACAGAGATACTTTTGAACTATATACTGACTAGTACCAGGAACTAAACAAGTTTGACAAATCAGGTATGACATTACTGACATTTGAATGGCTGTTGGAAAGGAAGTATACATATTAAAAAGGTAAATCTATAATGCATGAAAGGTAAGCAACTGTAAGAAGCCCTTATCTCCACCCAGTTATCGCTCTATTAAATAGGTGTTATCAGCCCACATCAGTCCCAATGACCTGGGCTAGAAAGGCCTACTAAGGCCTGATGAGAACCTCCTAGTCCGACGTGTCTTATTTTGAAAAAAATAAGCCCTCTGCACAGACTTCCAGCCATAGGGTTAGTGGAGCAGGAGTGATATGAATGATATGGAACCTCTCAACGGTGGCTGGCCATTCCTCCTCCTAACCCTAACCCTAACCCCTAACCCTTCTCCTTTAAGTTTACTACAGCCCAGCAAACTAAACTAAGTCCTAAATTATTTCAGTATAAATCTAAGCAAGGTTCCTGAGTTACCAAAAAAAAAAAGTTCCTTGGTGTTCGAGAGGTAATCCTCAACATCTTTGGTATTACTAGTCAAAATTCTTGAACATATTGTCAAAGTCTGCATGATAAACAACTCTGTATCAAGATGACTGACAATATGTGTATTAAACTGAATACTGAGTGTGTTCTTATAGGAAATAAGCTATGGCCTTGTTATTTTCACATATAAGAGTATTATTATATTATCATAAAGACAGTACTTATGTAATCTACATGCATGGTACCTAGCATAGCACAAAATAACATCCTTATTCAAATATCTACTGACTACTTTTTGCTTCTCAGACTATATTTAATCAGGGCTTTCTCTCATGTCTCTATTCCTTCCTCCAACCTTAAAGATAAAACAAACAAAGTGAAGGTGAGTCCACTGCCCAGTCTCCCTCTCTAAAATAAACTGCCCTTTACCCCCCTCCTCTCTCTTCCTTCTGTCTCCATCCTTTCTATGTTTGGCAGTCGTGCCGGGACCTTTCAGAGCAACTTGTTTGGCCCCGGTTTTCTGGACATTCGGCGCCAGGAGACACAGAAGCCAAAGAGTCAAAACGGGCTATCTCCTCGATTCCTCCCGCCCTCTCATCTCTGCCTCCTCTGCGGGTGTTTGTCATCCCCCGCTGAGCCAAACAGACGTGTGTTTACCAGTTTACTGTAGCTGGCCGGGGAAGCTTGTCGGTGTGCAGGCCAGCGCTTTGTCTCTCACACTGTGAAACACAACAGCAGTTAGACTTCTCCCTGACAGCATGCTAATCGTCTGATTTAACTCTCCCATGTTTAATCATGAGGGGGAAATGCAGAGAGAGAGAGAGAGAGAGAGAGAGAGAGAGAGAGAGAGAGAGAGAGAGAGAGAGAGAGAGAGAGAGAGGGAGAGATTATGATAATTGGTTCAAAGTTCTTTTGTGTTGGATCCCATCTGTACACTTTTAGAATGAGGTGTCACTTTCAACATGTCTGTTCCGTTTTCTGGGCAAACACACATACCGAATGTATCCTGATATCACAGGTTCTATGGGTAATAATGGAAATGTTTTACCCCTACACTTTTCTGTGAGATCTGATTATGAGTCATTATATGTGGGGTGCTGGTCGGAAAAGGAAAGAAAGCATTAACCAGCTTCATTTCAATAAATATCTGGGTGCGATATTTAAAAAGTGCGGTTAGGTTAGGTGGGATGTGATGTACAAATGCTAAGTACAAAAGGGCTGAGTGAGGGGGAATATAAATCAGAGCGTCATGATGAATAAATGCAGTCTTGATCATAGCTCTGAAAGCTGAACCAATCAAAGGCTCAACATCACATCCTGCTGTCTAGATGGTGCAGAGCGCTATGACGAGAACACAAATCAGCTGCCAAGTAAAACATTGTTAATTAGTACAATGAAGACAGAAACAAATAATACAAATATGCTGGTGAAGCCATTGATAAGAATGAATCGATGCCATCAATAATGAGTCAGTGAGGAGTTGATTAAATCTGGCAATTTTGAAAAAATATATTTTTCTTATTGTCATGAAAGACAATGGATCGGTAGATCCAGATCAAACAATGAACACATCCTAATTCTGAGTTTGTGTGTGTGTGCGTGCTCTGATATATTGTTAGGGTTAGGGTTAGTGCTGACCCATAGACCTCCACACATGTCTAAAAATGACTGAAAACATAGCAGTGAGACACACCACTGCACTGGGTAATGTGTTCCTTGGTTTGTGAGTTTGGTCACCATTGATTAGAAACAACTCCAGAAGATGTTCCTTTTACAGCAAACACTACATGTATGTGTTTTTATTTTTTTCATATAAACTTTGGACAACAACAGTTGTCTACAGCACAGGGGAGTAAGATATATGTTTTGGATACACCGACAATATGCAGTAGGATATCTGTGAATGTTCAGGTCAGCATTATCCTTGGGACTGAACAACTGGAATAGTCCTGACTAATCAGAGCAATACAAAATGATGAAGCCCTTTGGATAAGAGGTGAAACATCTTCACAGACACATACTGAGTCCAGTTGCTTTTCATTCAATTGTCCAGAGATAACATAATAGGATGCATTCATTGTTGGACTGGCCATGCACAGGAAATGTGTTGAAGGCAAGAAAACAGAAAATGACCAGCTAAATCTTCCAGTGTTCAAATCAATCATTTTCCTGCTAGTATTTGCAACAGGTCATAATCCCAGGCGCTTTGGTTCTCTACCATCTTTCAGTTTGATCGAAAGCAAAATTACAGGTGTGAAACCTTGTACAAACCACTGTCCAGACCATACAGCCAAAGCTTGTTCTGATAAAAAAGATGCTCTCAGTCAGAATCAAACTGAAGCATGGCTCATGTCATTTATTTCAAACAGCATGGGGTGGCTTCTCTAGCTTCTTCAATGCTATATAAATAAAGTTATTATTGTTATTATTATTATTATTATTATTATTATTATTATTATTATTATTATTATTTAATGTCTGCCTGAAAAAAGACAAGTAGCCTATCACAAACTTGATACATGACTTCACTGCAGTAACCTACATCACTCTGCCCAATCTAAGCTAACATAATACTAAAGACAACTTACATAATATGAAGTAGTTCCAAATTCACAAAACAATAAAAAGAATACATTTCTCAAATCATGGCTTATTATTCAAATCCTGTAACATCCCCACCCAAAACCAAAATAATATATTCTTCAAACCAATTTTTCCCAGAGGTTTCATCTTACATTAGTGACAACATTTTAAGATTGTTCAGATTCTTGGACCAATTAGGTCTCCAGTAAATTCTGGCACTAAATTGTCAGAACTGGAAAAAGGAAACCATTGTTCCGAGTTTTTAATTGAAGTATGGTCTGACATCATTATTAAAATTCAACTGGAACACATTCATAACCATGCAGGCACTTTCCAGACACTTTTTGAAACCAATGAAAGAGAGATGATCTGAGAGCATGGGAGAGACATAACACCTGAAGATAAAGAATCAGCAGCAGCAGTATTCCAACAAAGGTATACGATGCCATTAGAAAAGGCGATGAAGGGACTAATGAGAAGGCGGAAATTTCCTTTTTATGACGACCTGGAGACTATTCTGGACACTCGCCTAATAAGCTCAACCATTAAGGTGTTGGAGTCTCCCCTAACTATAAAAACAATGGCAACATTCATTCTTTTTCATGAATTCAAATGGTGATAGAAGGTTACTTGCTGAGCTGAGAACACTCTGATAAGTTTTTTGGTGCACTTACATAATTACCATAGTCCTGTTTCCATTATGGAAGTTCCAAGTAATTTAGGAAGATGGAATTTTACAAGAACATCCTCTCACTTGGTCTCAGCTGTTGTGTCTCCTTTGCAGAGTAGAACTTTGATATGACTCACCAGATTCAGGAGGTGATGTAATTATTCTGCAACAGTTTTGATCGACACATAATCATGAGTATACCTCAAGCCCCAACTAGGAATTTTCTTTGGGGGGGCTGAACAGAGTACATACCCTGAGGAGATTGAAACACATTCCAATGGTCACATCTCCATAAAATGACTCTGAAGTTCCTGCAGTGGAAACGGCTCTCTTGTGAAACCAGAACTAGCAACCATGAACCTTGATTTGAATCCTGGTTCAGACTTTCAGGTGTGAAAAAACTTTGAAAAGGCAAAGTCAAAATGCAACCATGCAGTCCTTCTTGTTGCATTAAGTAGATCAGAAAATACCAAAAAATTTACATTTTATTTGTTTGTTATATGAGTAATTTTGAAATGCATTGACCAAAAACTAACTTATCTGTTTTGGTTTGAGGACTTGCTGGAAGATTTTGGATGATTGCTGCATTATATAGCTAATGCAGGCTAATATATAGCTAATACAGGCTATTTTAGGTCTTTAAATAGGTCACAATACAGTGAAAATGAGGTCTGCAGAATAAAATTAAAGGTCATGTTTGTAGAGATGTCGACATGCTACATTTCCTTTATAGGTTGACATGATTGTTCAGCAGGCAGAAGCCTCAGTATGAGAAGCAGAGTGATGTGGTGTTCAGAACATGTGAGATTTACAGACACTACAGTGTGATGGGCCGCCACAACAATCCGCGCTCTCTGTGACGCAGACAATGGTGGGACTGTTCAACCACAGACATACAAGTGTCCCGGCCATCTGTCTGCATACCCCCACAGTACAAACATTGTGCTACACGCACACACACACACACACACACACACACACACACACACACACACACACACACACACACNAAACACACACACTGCCAACACCTCCCAAACACACAGCCACACCACTGTCGTACATGAACTCATACACAGCAAAGAAGTGATATTTCTTTTTTTTTTAAAACAGTACAGATTAAAATGTGGTGTTTGATTGACATGTAAAGTCATTTAGACGAATGATGTGACATTATCTTCATACTCAATATTTAAATGTCATTTGAGAAAATTTGAAAAAAACTCAGAAAATCATTTTTGTGACACTATATTTTCTCTCTTATTTTAAAGTCTTACATGTATTTGGCTAAATGACTTAGAATAACCATCATAATTGCTGAGTAATTAGCATCATAACGCTTATGTTTAGCATTTAAGCAATTTATAAGCCAATTTACAAAAAAATAATAATTAATTTATAATCATTTAATCTTAATTTTTTTAAGCTGCTTTGTCAGTTTATCAAGATTTTCAAGCAAAAAATGTCAAATAGTTCTCTTATGACTTAGCAAATGTGATGCTTTCCTTTATTTCTAAAGTGAGTAAATTAAAGAATAAAATTGTACACAGAATTTTGCAAAAAACCCCAAATTCCTGAAGACCAACAAAATCAACAACAGACAAGTTACAGAAACTCACAAATGCTTGATGAAAAAAAATGTATTTAATTTATTGGTGGAAAAAATGATGGACGGATGAATCGATCATGCGAATATCACTTAATTGCATCTCTAACTTCCCAATTGTAACAGTGAACCATTGCAATGCAAAGCAATTCTTTTATTAGCCATGATGACATGATGAAGATCAACTCAATGCACTGTCAGATGCTCCCTGTGCTCCCTATTGACACACACACACACACACACACACACACACACACACACACACACACACACACACACACACACACACACACACACACACACACACACACACACACACACACACACATACACACCCAGAGACACAGACTAACACACACAGTTTTAAATCTAAAGAGACTACATAAGGAGTAGAGACAAAGACTATGTGTGTGTGTCTGTTTATGCACGCGTGTGTGTACCAGCAGAATAAGATCGGGTCACCATACAGTCTCAGTGACAGTTGAGTATTGAAAGGCTGGTGCAGAAGAGAGACGCCTCTGTGTGTGTGTGTGTATGCGTGTGTGTATGCGTGTGTGTATGTGTGAGAAAGAGAGAAAGAATAAAGAAAGTCTGTAGCGTTCAGACATATCCTCCCTCGCTGTCTGAGGCATCACATGTGTGTATCCTACGTGCGTCTGTGTGTGTCATTTCTCTTACTTTCTTTGTACACTTTCTAATTGAACCTTTACGTTGTATTTTGACTCAGAAGACGCTTTGTACTCTAGCATGGCTTGCATGGAGGCGCAGTGCAAACACTAGAGTTATCTAGGCTTTGACTTTAATGCTGACAACTTTTATAATTAGATTTACAAGACAAAGATGTAGATGAAGATGTTTTTGGCATAGCAGTCAACTGTTTTCATGGAAAAATCTCTAAAGATCTCATGGTACACTACCTGCTCAACACCAAATAACAGACACAGTTGGGTGTAGACTAGCTGGTGAACATAGTGGAGCATCTAAAGTGCCAGATGTTTCTCTAAGGAGTTGATGGAGATCAATAAATGGTAACATTTCTAATCTTTCTGACCACTCAAAGTGTTTTTACACTGCATGTCACACTCACATGTTCATACACTAACGGTAGGTGCTACTACGCAGGATCCAATTTGCTCAGTTTTTAATGGTTAGGAAGACTAACCATTAAAACAAATTCATAACTGTTGAAACAGTCATCAGGAGCAATTTGGAGTTCAGTATCTTGCCAAAGGTCACATCACTGTGTGGACTGGACGAGGCGGGAATCAATCTGCAAATTGCTGGAGATCTGCTCTACCTCCTGAGTCACAGCCACCCCACAAACCCTAACCCTAACCCTAAACCCTAACCATTTTTGACCCCTTTATCATTTCACCATATGGCCACCCAGTGTTGGGGGAAGCAGAAAAAAAATGATCCGACCAAAAAGAACCTAGTTCTCTCGTGGCTACCTAGCACTTCAAGATAGCTATAATGCTATGTAACATGAGTCGGGTTCTTACAAGACACCAACATGCAGATTGAACTCAGTCATCGAAGCAGTAATACTAAACCAGGGTGTTTCTTTAACTTTATTTAGCTGATGCTCATTTCACTAGTAGATCATTTTTCTCACGCACTCATGAATGTAAACTAACAAATCATCACTTGCTAGTTCATTTATTAGTTCATTCAGTCATCATCAAAAAAGTTCCCATTTGGTTCAAATGACACAAATTACAGTTTAGAGAAGTGGCTAATTTACTCATAAAGCACTGCTTTGGTGCTAGGTATGATAAATAAAGTTCAGATGTGTTCATTTATTACTTGGATTTTTATGAGGAATAGTAAACATTCCTCCAAACTCTATCCCAATATACAAATGATTCAAAGCAGTCTTTATTCCATACTTTAGTTATTGCTAACAGCGTCTGCATGTGTTCCAACAAAGTGTTATAGACATGTCCTTTAGTTAATGCTGATAATTTCTTAAATAATTCCATAGTTGGATGGTTAATAGTTTGTCTATCAGTCAAAATATCTGCTGCATGGACAGCAGAGCGTAGCTGTTAATATATAAAAAAAGAGTTTGATGGTAGTTTGTACGTTTCTCTCAAGTCCTTAAAGCTTCTTAAACCAAACTCATGAGATTTAATAAACTGGAAACAACTTTTATTTTGTTCCATTTGCGGGGAAAACCTTGTAACTTCATACTTTGTTTTGATCGTACTAGGTTTCTGAAATGGATAACTATCAACATCTAAAGAATGGGTAGAAAGTCTTGTGTTGTACTTCAGTGGATCCTGACCATTGCCCAGATTAGCCTTATGGTTGATCCAGCACATGGAAATCATGATTTTCCCTAAACCTATGCAAACCATAATAAACACACAAAACCTGCTGATCTACGGACTCACAAGGCATCTCCTTGTGTAATTTGGAGGACTGGCTGGTTGTAGCATTGTGTCACCGCTGAGCTGAATGTTGCTTAGAAACACTGATAGTGACAGATCTTGAGACATCTTTGTAGTATAAGAAAAATACTGAATAAACTTCATACATACTAGAAAATAAATCACATGTAGAGCTTCAAGATTGGACACCATGGCTTTTGAGGCATCTGTAAACATCCACTAACCTTATGTACCCATTCAAATGAAGATGACTTTGTCCTCGGTAGGACACACAGAGACCTTCTTCATGTTTTGACTGGTGAACACAGGCTGGTTTTTGTATGCATGTGTGTGTGTGTGTGTGTGTGTATGTGTCTGCATCCTTATTCAATGTGTCACACAAAGACAACACAGCCTGGGAGACCAAACACACACCTGCATCCAAAACCCACAGAGGAGACACTCATGTAACAGTCTGAATAGTGTCACTTCTTTCTTTATTTCATTTCTTTTCTTTCTGTCCTTCCTCTCTTTCTTTCTTTTTTCTTCTTCTTCTCCTTATTATAGCATGAGCGACAGGCCGACCACTATAATCTGTGTACCATCCGCATACTGTATACAGAGAGATCCGTGTTTTCAGTATGAGAGACAGTTGGCGCTAACAGTGTAATTCACAGTGAGTGTTGTCACAGTGAGGCGAGCAGAGACACATTCACTGTGTAACAGATGGCTCATACATGCTGCTGAGGCTGAAAACCTTCTATTCTCACACTCAGACGTTTCGAGGAGCTGCAACCGTCTCAATGCTCCCCTGTTTCAAGCTGAAATGACAGAAAACACATTTTCAGTTGGGGAAAATGGTGTTTTTATGAGCGCTGACTGGACAGTTTCATTCTATTGATTTAGAAAAAGCTGAGCATTAAATACTCAGAAATGCTGTAATCGAACCTTTTAAAGAAGAAGAAGTTTAAATATTATATAACAATTACATGTATGTCTATCCCCATTGTGAATTTGTAAGTTCATAAGTAAGTTCATGATTTTAAAAAAA